>LOEQ01006499.1:40656-74396 GCA_001685075.1 Bramus lutescens | reverse complement strand
GTGGCTGACAATGAGGGCTGACTGAGAAGCCAAGGACAATGGCACTGGGTTTCGATTCTACTGCATGTACTGGCTTTGTAGGTGCCTAATCTCTTTGGATGCTCACCTTCTTAGACCTGGATGCAGGGGGGAGGACCTTGGACTTCCCACAGGGCAAGGAACCCTGACTGATCTCAGGATTGGAGAGTGAGGGGGAGGGGAATGGGGGGATGAGAGGGAATGGGAGGAGGGGAGGAGGTTGGAAATTTTTAATAATTTTTTTTTAAAAATTCACTAAAGTAATAGAGATTTCTAGAGTATAGTGTGGATTTACAAATACTTTGTTGTTATTTGATCTTTCATTATTCATTAACAAAGAGAAATTTCATACTTTTAAAAAGGATGGGAGAAAAGGAAAAGGAGGAAGAGAGAGAGAGAGAGAGAGAGAGAGAGAGAGAGAGAGAGAGAAGTCTGCTTCACAATTGCTTTTCTTACATGGGTCAATACTGAAGAGAAGCAAAGGCTTACATAGAGCAAGGACTATGGCTCACAAAATCTAGACACCTCTCCTATAGATCTCACTTCTCTCACATGCTTTTAGCAAGGTAGCATTGAAAGTCCTGTTTTCAGTTCCCTGCTCCTCAATTACCAAATACTATTCTCCTGCTTTTAGAAGTGTAACAACATAAAATATTGTTCATGTCACTATCGTGCTCACTTTTTTGAACATTTCAATAAACTGCGTGAACTTTACTTCAAACGACAGGTCTTTGCTGGTGTAGTATATAGAATAGACTGAACTAGTAATTTATATTAATTAACAAGTCTAATTTTAAATAGTTTTCATTGGTTCTTTGAAGTATAATCAATGTTATGTAATGGTGGACAGAATATAATTAAAAAGTTAACAAAAAGTTATTAATTACAAAAAGCCTCGAGACAAAATTCTGAGTTAAAAAAACATCTTCCCCTCCTCTTACTGATGAGTCACGATGGCCGTGACTACAATGAAGACCACAAAGGGAGATATTGAGTGCCCCCACTTGGACACCAACAGAATCCAGCACACTCAGATATCTACAGCTCACATAAATGCTGAAGAAATGGATTCTGGAACTTAGGAAGGTATGATTTCATAGTAGGGAGTAAGACTTCTTTGTCAGAGATAGTAGAAAGTATTTGTGAAAACCCAAAAGGGATTTCACCTTAGAGACATTCGGTGTTTAACTAAACTAAGTAGTTGCTTTCAAAATGAGAGGAAAAAAAATTGACTTAGACTGGATTTTGTTCTACTGTTTCCTATTTCTCTTATTCATATTACAGCCTAGAACACCCTATCCTGTATAATCCAAAATTAAAACACCATAATAAAAGGCAGGCAGAACAATATCGTATGTATATTCAAACACACATGCACACACACACGCACACACACAAATCCAAGCTATTCAGTTCCTGCCCATATTGCAAACTATACAGTATATACACAATCATTATCTAATATTCTCTAGAACAGCAACTACAAGTAAATCATATAATACAAAAAGATAAATATACACCCTGTGTTGAACTTTTCCTTGACCAAGCAAAATGTTTATATACTATTTTCTATAACTTAACATGTAATTGCATTTGAAATTACAAACTGCTTTTAAGGAATAATCTAATCATATTGCTTTTCAATACACTATGTAGACAATTAAGACTTGAAGTAAACGTTAGTGAAATGCAGCTTTTCTTAGCCCACACATGGCTTTAAAACATTTCCTTTCAAGTAGATCCCTGGAAGTTTTGAAAGGGGCTACCTTAGCAGTCTGTAAAGGTGCCGGGTCTTGATATATTTTATGTACTAGATTCTGTGGAAGTAATGGGGGAAGGATTGAGTTACCATTTTATTATAGAATGTTTATCTCCTTGTTTCCACTCTATGCAGCTTACATTTGTTCATAAAAATGAAGACAATAAGAGGAAGATGTGGATATTTTAGTAAAATATTGATTACAAATTCAACAGCTGAGACAAATGCCTCCAAAGAGTTAGAAATCACTCTTTTCCCTTTTCTCCTAGAACTGTTAAAAGAAATCTCAAGGCTGTTTACAAAGTGCAGAGTTGTTCACTTGAAGAAGTAATACACAGGGGTCACACTGGCACCATCCCATTTACCAGCTGCACCTTCACCTCTTGAAGGCTGCTCATGATCTTCTTCTGGTGACCGACCAGAGTCACTCCCAGGCGCCTCAAGTCCCTGCATGAAGAAAGCACACATTGGATGTATGTATTGAGTCAGTTTGTAGCACACCTCAATATTTCACGCTGGCAAAGGGGCATGTGTTTTGCAGGAAGTCACACAAAATAGTGACAATTTTAGACATTCACAGTCCAGTTTTCAAAGTGTGTTCTAAAACCTAAAAAGATTCTATCTGCAGTAAAAAAAAATGTACACATTGATTCCTGCGGATAAAAACCCTAATTTAAATGATACATAGTCATGAAATATGAATGTATATATCTTAATAATCAATTCTAAACATAGTGGGTACAGTTTCATTGAACATCATTGCAAATGTGATCCTAAAAACCATCAAACAGTATTTTTGCTAAAAGAAATACAAGATGTAATTTGGATTTTAACACCTTATCAATTGAAGGCTGAAGTATTTTGGAATCTGATTCATTCCGTGCAGCCGTCATACATGACAGATAGCCTTACACAATAATCATTCTAACAGTGTTTTTGTAACAAAGTTTGTGGCATTTTTTACTTTGGGTTCAAAGTGCCAGAGTTTCATCTTCTACCAAATCATCTATCAGCTTTTATTTTCTTTTGACATTAAGAGAATTCTGAAGACTATACAAAAATAATTGAATTGTACAAAAGAAATCTTAAAATGTTTGTAATTCCAAATTCATCTTATAGAGCACCCAAAACAAGCACATAAATTTTAAATGCCATTTAATAGACTTTAAAAAGAAATTATTCCTCAAAATAGTTTTTGGACAAATACAGTCAGTTCACATATTTGGAAAATTTTATGAACTAATTCTAAGAAAAATTAACTTATAAATCATAATTCTAAGTAACCAATTGTCTAGAATTCCTTAGGAAATCACCTTGTTAAAGACATTAATATAATAATTTTCTCTTTTTGCATTAGTGTCTTAATTTTAATTTTCTTAGCTATCCAATAGGAGTAAAGACAAAGACAAGATCATGATAAGTAAAACAGTATTTTCAGGCAACACAAAGTCTCTGCTATGAAGATGATTGAACATCTTGGCTTCAACTTTGTCAGCCTTGGAAACAATCATCTACTACGATATTTTTATAATTCTTGTCCTTTTTACGGGTTCCAAATTTTTATGAGAATTGTAGAAATGAGAAACAACCAAAATATTACTCATACTAATGACAGCAAAATGTTTCTTTTTTACAATGTGGATATTAACATTAATTACAGGATTTCAGCAAACTGTATAAAAATAATAATGACTGATGAGGTTTGTAATAAAAACATCATCAAAGCATAGATTCAATAGAAATGCACTCAGAAACAAAGACACCATTGTTATCACCGTAATAGATAATAGAGAATTAAAGTACAAATAAAAATACTTTGGCTATATTTCTTTCCAATTAAATTGGCATTCTCAGGCTTGACATTAGCTAAGTGAGCCTATGCCATTAAAGGCTACTCTATTTATTGTAGATTACCTAACAGCCTTCCTGGCTTCTGTTGAACAGATACGAAAATACAAGGGAGACCCCTCGTTGTGATGGGACAAAATTCTTTAGACAGTGATGAAATCCTAATGGAAACACTCTCCATATTGAAAACCACATCATTAAACCTAAGAATAAACAGTGATGTTTAATAATCATCCAGTTTCTTGGTACTATAATGTATTTAATGGTAACACATAATTTAACAAATTTTTACCTCATGGACAAAGAAACATAGATTTGGGAAATTTAAATCATTCAGCTGTAGAACACATCAGTAAGCATCTGAGGTAGGACTAAAACCAGAAACCAAAGTTTTAAATCCGCACTTTAATTTCTCATTGCTTTTAGGGGTGATTTCGGTAAAATAAAGAAATAAATAATAAATAAAAGAAAATGAAAAAGAAAAACACTGAAAGCATAATTGAGTATGGAAAATCCCCAAAGAACTGAACACATTTTGTTGTTGTTTTGACTAAAGTTGTATAATGAATCTACATTAAAACAGAGTTTGCATTGTTGGATAATTCTGATCATCCTATTTGTTTCATGAAAATTTGTCAACTGAATGTTTATGGTGTTTATGGGTGTTCCCTGGAAAGGACAGATTACAGCCAGGACATAAAGGACTTAATTTTGAGCTTGGAAAAATCAGTTTCTAGTAAAAAATTAAATTGAGATTAGAAATCATATTTTAAAATTTATTTTTGTCATATGTGTTATAAAATCCTAAGTGATACATCCAAATTCCAAGGGCCATGTCTTTATTTAAGTAGCATATGCATTTAAGTTATGAACTTCATACTTACTCATGTAATCACTAGAAAAAACATTTAAAAGATAACGATTACGTTTTCTTGCAATGTCTTAAAACCCCAAATGTATTAGTTTTCCAACTCAAATGACATGGACTTTTCCATGTAACAACACTTTATTGTGAAGGGTTTGTCTGTGTATATATGTTTGTGCCACATTGTGACTCTTAGCTAGAATGACATTGAATCATTTGCTTGGCATATTTTTATATATGTAGCTTTGCTAAAGCTGATACAATTATAATTTAGTTGTCCATAAATTAACTGATCACAAAAAATCCAAAATGTTGAAATGTAGAGTATGTTATGCTGAAAAGGAAATGTTTTGAAGAATTGCATTTGGTTACTGAATATGGTTACATAGTTTGTATTTATGAAAGTCAAAATAAATTTATCTTCTCAAGTGTTAGAATTAAAGTTGCATACAATCATACTTAGCTAGAAACTTTCATACGGATTTTAAGTTAAATTTGTCCTAAACTTTCTGGTTAAAAACACATAAAATAGCTTTTAAATATCAGTCTATTATCTGATATTCTCCACACAATCAGGCATATGTTCAGAACACTGAAATTCTTTCCATCCTCCTTTGCCCTCTCTTTTCCTCTTTCCCACTTCTTGTCATTTATTTCACCTTGCAAGAAAATGAAATTACAAAAATGAAGTATTACATTTTAGAAATTGTTGCAAATAAGTACATCTTTTGTAGAGTTCTGTGGTAATTCTTTAAAACTTATTTGTTACTTTAAAACTTATGAAAGTGATATAAAGAGAAACAAATTGGTATTATTATATGCTTGTGATAAAAATATCCATAATATCCTTGTTTAGTGGAAAAGAGAGAAAACAAGTATTTATTCAACTTAAACTGTTCTCAGATAATGCCTTGGAGAATTAAGTTGCTACTGTAAATAATTATTTGAAGCTTGAATGCCTTTCTTCCAATACTGACAAATGCATTAAAATATTGGAAGTAGTTTCATCTCACGCATATGGTTATTTCAAACAGCTTGCTTTATGTTTGTTTTTCTTTATGAGTAAATATATATGTATACACACACACACATATATATGGGCATGTGTGTGCACATATTCATGTGTTCCTGTGTTCGTGCATGTGACATATGTATATTATATTCAACTCTGTAGACGTATACGGATACCAGAGGCTGACATCTGGGTGTCTTCCTAAATTACTTATCAACCTTATTTACATTAATTTATTCATTCATTTATTGAACTAGGTCCATCACTGAACCTAGAGTTTGTTTCTGCAGATAGACTGAACAATGAATACCCTGGGATTGGCCTGTCTCTGACACACAGAAATTGTTTTAAAAACACTTTCTGCCATATATGGTCATTATGCAGCTGTTGGGTATCTGAATTCATGACAGCTCAGAAAGTACTTTATCCAATAAGTCATCTCACAATCATAACAGATTCTATTATAGTGTCTTCTACATATCTAAAGTGGGCAGATTCGTAATAATTGTTACATTATGTGTAACAAGGAAATGACTCCTCTCTGGTACAGTGACTTTTGGAAGGAAACAATTTTTGATAGTTAAGGATACACTTTTTGTCCTGTTTAACTGTGCATCTAAGACATGCCATGTTTGAATAGCTTTAGAGGTAGCCTCTTTATACACATTACATTGCGTTGTGACCGCTTGAAATCTGAACAGCACTTGAGGATGTTTCTAGCACTGATACAGCACCCTTAAGAACAGACTTACATAGCCAAACATGATGAGAAAGGGATGTCGAAGACAGTGCATTGACATGACATGTGCTAGAAGATCAGTACATGTAATGTGGTGTCATTGCTGGGATTATATTTCAACATCTTTTCAAACATTATTCCATGATTTGAAGTAAGGTAAACACTCTTAGTATATTGCGATCCTGAAGGAAGAGATCAGGTTAAAGAATAAAAAGTGCCTGACATATATGGAATATGGAGACACCTTCATGATTAGGCAGGATACGATGCACTCATGTGTGATATGTAGAGAGGGAGAGAGCAAGAAGAGAGAGAGAGAGAGAGAGAGAGAGAGAGAGAGAGAATCCCCTTGCTCATTCTCCGTTGTGCTTTATATACCTTTTAGCTTTTTTAGTGGGGTTAAACCCCATCTTCACTATCTTGATAGTATAAGGGACATGAGACACTAATGAACATTCACTCAACCACACAACATTATAGTTTTATTAGTTTTAATATGGAGCTGTGTGCTATCAGTTTTTTTCTGGTTTACTTTTAAAAATCTGAATAATCACTTATTAGGTACTGTTCAAGGCAAATATATTTGTAAAGAGAATATTAAATCATTTTGTAGAGATGAGACCTTGTAAAAATTACCCTCAGGATATTAGTTTAAAAGCATACAGCACAGAGAATAGCAAGTTCTCCTATGCATTCTTTGAGAACATACTAAATTATGTGTAATGACTTCCTTCACAGGTTGGTAAAGCTATTTGGGTTAGTCTCCACAAATTTGGGATGCAGATTCAGTAAACTGCTGTTTTAGAATCATAAGACACCATCCTTATAACTATTACAGGAATTTATTCAGCTTACAGAAAATTGGCATAATATTTAAATTCACTGGATTTTGCTCATTTTCTGAATAACCAAGCTTTGACAGCACTGGCCTAAAAAGAAATTTACAAAACAACTTTGATCACGTCCTTACTTGAAATTTTTAGCTTCAATTAACCACTTGCCTCCAGCTCACAATTTCCCATGTCAACAGTAACTCGCTGCACTTGTACATTATAGTAGAGTCTTGCCATTTTGTACACAGCAACTATTCAAATATCATTACTGTATACAGACATAACAGTGGGGTTTTGGAAAGGAAGACATACAGAATGCAGAAACATCAAAAGTTCAAAGCTATTCTTATTGAATCTGCCTTACTTCAAGACATATGAGTTCTTCGTTTTTATTTTTCATATATGTACTGGCCAATAGTTGAAAAGCAAAATAACCATGATTAAGGTAGTTTTGAACCAATGGTTATAAAAAGGCAAACTGTTTTCAATCTTTATATTTTTAAACTTAATATACACTCAAATTTATCAAGCAGTAAAACACAATTTTAATGTATAGTAGTTTGTACATTTGCGTTTTTGGTTGATTTAATATATTTCTAAGCATTTACATAGTTATAAATATGTCAGTCCCTTATTGGCTTCCAGGAATAACATTGTATTATCTTATTACAGTCTTTAATAGTATTGATACAATTAATATTTAGATATTTGGTGATATCTAGGTATCCAAGGGTATCATTGGGGTGTCCAAGAGCACGTATTTAGTTGTGTGATGACCTCATTTCTTGGGGTGTTTTTTCTCAGCATAGGACAGTTTTACTTATTTCTCTATGTTAAGGTAAAATACCGTACAAATTACTTTTTTAACCTTGACCAAAGAAACAACTGATGATTCCTTATTTTGTATTTAACTTAAAATGATACTTGGACAAATGAAACATACTAACTAGGAACACTGTGGTCATCAAGAGTCATATTAAACAACAGAATTTGCTTCTACTAATGTCAGACCCTCTAAAAATTTATCTTCTTTGAAGATAGAGTTCACATGCCCAATTCTCAGTAAAGATTATAGTAATGGCTATGGATCTCATTAATTTGAAACAGTTTACATAAGACAAAATTCTTTGACTTTACTCTTCTTTTTCCAGTAAGTGAATTAATTGAAAGGTAAACTGAAAGAGGCAATTTAACAATGGAACAGTTATGAGAAGCTAGAAGAGACTCTTAGGCCCTGAGAAAGTACACATATATTGAAGAGATTTTAGGAGGTTACAGAAATAAACAGGAAAGAACTTCAAGAAATAAGAAAAAGTGAAACCATGGGACAATAATATTGGATTTTTTTTTTACTATTTTGAGGTCCCCAAGAAATAGAACAACTTACAGGAAGGTAACAGTCTCACCAAAATAAATTTTAAAAATAAACAGGAAACAATGTTTTGTAACAATAATTGCATGTGAAAGAATAAACAAAACTAAGATCTAACTATATATATATATAATCTTAATAAAAACAAAGACATTGTTTAATGCAAATTACTTTATTATATATTTACAAGAAATCTGACATTGGGTAGAAGAAATACCTACAGTACCATTTTAATATAAAATGACAAATGACTTTAATAAATTAAAATGACCATTTTTACTGAAAAATTAAATAGTAATTATGTAAAAATAGTTTTAAATCATCAGGAATATATTTTAGTATACTGTTTAACTACAACACAAACAAATTTCTTGAGCATCCAAAAAATAATGGACAAAATATTCATGTTTTCAAGATGTGATTTAATAGTAACTCTGAGAATGGGATTAAGAAACTAAGAAAACAAGCCAAGTGGTTGTAATATTATGTATGTTTAGTTATCAGTATGAAAGAAGATAGTGCTGTGATATTAGTCCATAAGAAGTAATGGTACCCTGTTACCATTTGTGGTGATGAGCAATGAACTGAATGAATCAAACAAGCCAAAATGATAGCTAAGGATATCTACAGAACCACTCAGTATCAATATTACATTAAGAGATGAAGTTCAGATGATGGTTTAGTGACTTAAAACATCCTAATCTTTTAAAATTCTTATAACAATTTTTCAACTTTTAAATTCACAGGTCATGTGAAGTCAGTTATCATGATTTCACGGGTTAAAACATTATTAATTTAGATTTAATCTCGATGGAACCACAATATAAGACTATTAATTTCACAAATAATGATTTGATTAAGCGAAAATAATTACACATAAAGAGTATATAATAAAGTACAAATGACATACAGCCTTAAACAATTTGATACTTAGCTCTAGTGAGCTTTATTTAATAGGATTTCCTAAATTGTATCTTAAACGTGCAAACAGAAAAGGGCACAGTTGGTTCCGCTGAGATTGTACCAAATAACAACGTATCAGAGGCAGGCTCTAATATATTCTGAGACTTCAAGAATATAACTTGCATCATGTGGATATTAAATGAGATTCCTGCCAGAGAAACTTGGTATAAGCCGTTACCTGGATATTGACTACAGAAAGCTGTCATTTAGGGGTATGTTCTTTCAGTTTTTGTTTTGTTTTTTTTTGTTACACAGGACTAACCACACCAATTGTGCTTACAGTTTCTTTTGTTTTATATTTACATTCATATAACATAAGTATCAGTATAAAAACTCATCAAGGAAACATAATTTTCCACAACATAAAGTACCAGTATTTTGCCATGAAGTTGTAATTCCAGTTTTCCAAATACTCAAATGTTGTTTGTTTGATGCACAAGAATGCAAAGTTACTGGTCACAGGAAGCATGGACCATGCAGCTGTTAATAATACAGGCTAAAAAAAAATGAGGCTTCTTTGAAATCTGCCACATATGGACACAGCTTAACTGTTTTCCCTTGATTGCATCCACTCTGTTGTCTGCATATACTTTTCTTGCCCCAACATTTATGTAAAAATGATCAGAAAAATTACTCACTCCAAGGTCACCTGAGCCACAGCGTCCATTGAACTGTATCCATTTTCCATGAAAATCTCGGTATACCGGCCCATCTTGATTGCTTCTAGCCATTCACCTACTGATCTGTGTGCCCCAGAGCCCAGAGAACCATGCTCAGCCAACAAAGTGGATACCCTAAAACATAGAAAACAAAAATATTGCAAAGAACAAATGATGAATTTTGATCTGTACTTACAATGTTAAGTCAAATTCAAAGAATCTTTGGGACAATTAAATGATAAGGAAATATACAATCACTTGCATAATAAATAATTCAAAATAGAAGTGGGAAAAAACAAAAATAACCTTTAGATTTTATTGTAGAATTTGGATGTGGGCTTATAATAGAGAAATTAGTAATTTTTCTGTGAAAAAATTATAGTTTTCATTGTTCATTTTTGATGGCATTAAATTATATTAAATTCATTATGTAAAGTTTTAATCTCCAGCTTGCCATAAGCTTGCTTTGAGTTTTCCAGGTTTCTCATACAAACATAAATTCAACATGGCCGGAATAAAATTCATTTTCTCTACCAACTTATCAAGTGTTTCCAATTACAGGATTTTATACAATAGTCCAGCTCTTCCTTGTTCTCATTTTCCCTCACAGTCTATCATAGAACATTTTATCCATAAAACTTAAAAGTTATATATTTGACCAATTCTTTTCCACTTATCACCAACTTTATTAAAGAAACCCTCTTGGTAAATCTGTATGACTAAAGGCACTATTCAATTCTGACACAGAACCTGAAGGATCAAAAATGATCTGATCTGAAAGTCTCATTCTGCCATAAGTCAGGGAAGCATACAAGAGTAGGAGGCTGTCTATAGTCCTACAATTGATGATACCAGTGAATTACAGAGTATCCATCATTGCACAATAACACTCACTATGTGTGCAGTAGTAATATTAACATCATGGTGGAAATCATCACCTTTCTAATTGGATTTAATTCAACAAATGGGAAATCATTCCTGGTACTGGAAGCCTATCCAATTATTCAGGGTTAATGAGATCATGGATCTTAGAGAAGAAATAATAACTGCCAATTTATGAAAGCAACATAATTACTAACTGCATTACAAATATTAAAACTTATAGAAAAATGTAGATCTTTTCCTTCATCAAAGAAACTTCTCTTTGCAAAGAGTTCATTACAGAAATCCACAACTGATCAAAATTCAGAGAACAAGTGATCATATGTTGCTCAATACCAAATGGCACATCTCCAACACAACTCTTGTATACAGATTCCAAGGGACAGTGCAGAAGAGGAAACAGAAAAATTATAAGAGATTTGTTTTGTGGGATTGTGCCCCATAGAAATGTCATGAAAGGTATACCAATAGACTCTCAAAAACATGGTAGTCTAAACAAGACCTGGGAAAAGATGAAGCCTATATATATTAATGTTAACATGGAATGATACACACACACACACACACACACACATTCATATGTGGTGCAGTTAAAGAAGCCCAGGTCATGAATTTGGAGAATTTTAGAGAGAGACCTAGGGGAAGCACACGGAATGATTTGGAAGAGGAAAGGGAAAGGAGAAAATGATATAATTGCATTTTAAGATTAAAAAATGTAAATTAAAATAAAAGACATGTCTCTACTGGATCAACACTATAGAGTCTATGTTATCTGGAATTCTCCTCTCATTCTCCAGTACAGAAACAAATTTAAGCTGTATTTGTATGATGATTTGATTTTGTCTCTCTCTCTCATCATCTAGTATGCTGGCTCCATAAAGGGAGAATATCTAGATATGCTGGACTAAACCTGCTCTCTTCAGATTTTAGCTTACAGCATAATACAAGCTGGAAAATATAATATGTGTTGAATGATATACTAATCTCTGGTCATTAATCAAAGTTTTATAATAATTTATTAAAGATATATATATATATAGAAGGAAACAAGATAAGAGTTGACTGAATTTTAAATTATAGAATCCTCAAAATTTTGTAAATATTCAAGTCTAAATAATATTACCATTGGGGAGAGTTCAATAGAGTTTAGAAAATAAGATCATTAAATGAAAAATATTAAGGAATTATTGAGATGCTGTGGAAGAATGCTCTTATACACCGTAAAGATTCATCACTTGCATTGGTTTAATAAAATGCTGATTGACCAGTAGTCAGGCAGGAAGAATAGGTGGGGCAACAAGACTAGAAAAATTCTGGGAAGAGGAAAGGCAGGGATGCAGTCAGATGTCAGACACAGCGGAAGCAAGATGAGAAAGCTGAGAAAAGGTACAAGGCCACGTAGCTAAATATAGACAAGAATTATGGATTAATTTATGTTGTCAGAGCTAGTTAAAAATTTGCCTGTGCTAATCGGCCAAACAGTTTATAATTAGTATAAGACTCAGTGTGTTTCTTTGGAAGTGAACAATTGTGGGACGGGGCAGAACAGAAACTTCTGTCTACAATGAGATATTCAAATATTATTTATATAGCTACCTTATTCATCAAATCTTGTAATGTAAGTGAGCATGGATGATATCCAAGAGCAAACTCCTTACATAATTAATTGTTGTATGTGAGTGTTTAATTAAAGATAGGTAGTTAATAGTACATACTGAATTCTTACTCTATGCACAAGCCTAATATGTTAAATTCTATAAATTATATATAAGAAAATCCTATACACCATATTTAAGACAATAAGGAAAGATGCTTAAGGAAAAATCAATATTATTTAGAACACTAGAAGTTTTTTTAATTATCACCTTTCCTTAGATTCATTTGGACAATCACCTCAACATCATTCAAATAAGTAAATTAGAGACAGACTTAATACTATTGTACATCACCACAAGAAATTTAAAAGTATATTTAGGGAAAAACATATGGAATAATGGCTAAGGAAATATAATCTCAAGCTGTTAGTATAGGAAGTTCAAAATACCTCAACAGATTTTTAGGGTTCATTTCTGGCTTATGTTGAAATACTTAGCAAACAATTTCATCAAGATCATTGAATTTATGCACCTTCATCATAAGCAAACAACTTCATTTAATTCATTTTAATAAGAAGCCATTTCAGCTACTAGCATGATTTCCTTTCTTGTGAAAAATAATGACATTAAATACACTGAAGCTAATAATTTAGTAAATTTTCTAATTTGGAACCAACTTGATTTTTATTACTGGGAATATTTCAACAATTTTTTCTGCTAAAGAGAAAAAAGTACTTTGAAAATATCCAATGTTATTTAAATACATTCTTATTGTAATTCAGAAAAGTAGAAAATATTGTTATTGGCTTAAACATATTTCCCACAAAATTATTCATTTACCAGTTTTAAATCTTCAAACCAATTAATAAATTATTAACAAATATCTCTGAACAACCAGATAAAGGCGAAGAGTCCTAACAGTCATCATGAATGCCACAATACAACCATATGCTAATGATCAATACTAAAATGTATTCTAAAGAATTCATGTGTTGTCACTATTAAATAGCTAGTTTAAAATGCATCGGGGCTTCATTAATCTCGTATAATCTCATTTCTCTGCCTGAACCTATGCTCTAGAATCATTTGAATCTTGTTCTAAAGCTACTTCAGTGTAGCAAACATGAACTCTCTTTTTGACAATGACATAACACACAAACAGGTTAGGCAAAGATGCTTTAGGTACAAATTCCATATATCTTTTTTTATCTCAAGAGGAAAACACTTTGAAAGTTTATAGTTAAATAATTTGTCATACAGATTCCTGTAGTAATAAATAAATGACTTAATGAAACATTTATTATATCAACTTGGTCAGATATACTCAGGAAAAATTACTCAAGTCTGGTCTTGTACCTGCTTGATGCATTAACCAATGTCTTCAGACTACTTGGGTTTCGTATCAGCTTGTCCAGCATGTTGACGATTTCATCAAACTTGGGCCTGCTATTTCGATCTTTTTGCCAGCAATCCAGCATTAACTGATAGAGAGCAGCAGGACAATCCATGGGGCTTGGCAGGCGGTAGCCTTCTTCCACTGCTTTGATCACCTGCGCAAAGCAAAAACAGAACGAGTCCACAATACCACTAATGTAATGGAAGTTTTGGAGAAATTTCCTCCTTCTCATTTCCATTTGTAGTTGTATATTTGCAGGACTAATCAGCTTCACTATTTTTGTACACCATGACCACTTTTATTTGCTGCAAAATAAGACAATAGGAAAGAAGGTACTATTACATACACCATTAAAAATTAGGCTCTTTTCGCATGTTAAAAACTAAATGGTAATGATGGTGCATGCCTTTAGTCCCAGCCCTAGGGAGGTAGAGGATATTTGATCTTTGTGAATTCAAGGCCAGTCTCCTCTACATAGTGACTTGCAGGGTAACCAGGACTATGTGAAGAGATACCGTGTCAAACAATAAAAACAAAACAAAATAGAAACCAAACTTGAGATGAGGTTTACCTATAACCTTGGTGAAGGATGTTTTATCAAACTAACTGCCAAAAATGTAGATCATGTTTTATTTATTCTTGCCTTCTAGTATTAAATAATGATCATATTTTCTAGTGATTCCTCTTAAAATATAATATTTTTTCTTAAAATTATATACAGTCACATTTTCAAAGTACTAAAATGGCAATTTCATTTCAAAAAAGAATTTTGGATGGAAAATGATTGATAAGTCAAAGGCTAAATTAGCATAACTGTCTCATGTATCATTTAATAATGTCAAGGTCTGACTGTTTATTATTATCTTTGGATTTCTGTCAGGAATTTGAAATGAGTATCCACTGGCATAGGCATTAGGAATATTTATTTTAAACACATATATGAATATTATCTATTTGTGGGTATAAAATGTATTACTATTGCTGACATCAAAATATCTATATACAGAAAAATATTTATTTGTATTACTAAATAATTTAATGGCCTTTTAACTCATTTATTAAAATATCAAAAAACATTATTAATGAATATGTTTTTCACTATAAATTACCTTAGCAGATTCAAAATGTTATACCTCAAATAATTTAGGTTTGTTTAACAAACTGTAGAATAAAATCAGTAAAAAAATTACAAAAATAGAAAATAAAAGAAACATCTTCAGGGGGTTAATTTAGGCAATCTCTTCAGAATAAAGGGGTTGACATGATCAAATATGATGGCAGTAAGGAAGAAGTAACTATACATTTATAAAGCATATATGACTCAGGAGTATGGGGAAGGGATATCAGAGATCATACAAGCTCACACCCATCATATTAAGAAGGGATTTTTGTTATCTTGAAGTACACAAATATATGAAGGAAGTAAATATTATTAGCTTTAACCTGAAATATCTTTTTATTTGTTGTAAGTTGGGGGATAGACAGACCACAACGAGCGTGAATCCAACTGGTACAGAGGGAACTTTGGGAATATAAATGCTAAGCTTAGGAGTCTTTGAGCATGAGACAAGGTTATCTAGAAATAATTGGAATATTTCAGAGAAGTGACCTAAGCAGCCTTCTACCTTAGCTGACCTATTTAACTTCAAAACAATATAGAAATCAAAAGGCAAACTGTGCAAAAAAGTATTTTCAACAAATGTAGCAAAGTTGATGCACGAAGGCAAAAGTGTAATGGAAAATAAAAAAAATAGATTAAAAAATAACTCCCAGTTAAAGCATAGAAAAAATCAAAAGATATCAAATGTGACAAAAGATATATTAATAGTATCAAGTGCCCTGATATTTTAAGAGACTTTATTTATTTACTTTCTTATTTTTTTCTTTACATTTTTCATAAGATACTACTACTACTATTATCTTCAGTACTCTAGCTGGACAACATAGAGGTACATCATTTAAATCACTAAATTTCTAAACTCAGCAAAATTTTACTTAAAACTTAATCTAATTTGTAGCATTCTATCTTTCTATGTTTTTAATTAGTTCTACTTATCTTTAGATAATCATAGAAATCATAGATTTAAGATTGAGTGTGTTGGGACATGGGAATTTGAAGGCAAAAGGGATTGGTATAAATAATATAAATATAGTTCTCATGTATAAAATTCTAAAAAAATATAGAAATTTAAATTAAAATATTTTCCACTGAGCATCCTATCTCTATATATAATTGTGCATAAGTTAAATTAACTCTTTGTTTGTTTGTTTGTTTACATTAAATACAATGGTTTTGTCTCTGGACTTTTGAGTTTTAGAGGTTCATGTGTTGGAAGCTCTACCTTCACTGTAACAGTTTGCTAGATGAATGTATTCCAGGAGATAGAATCTAGTGGAAAATAATATGTCAGAATGTTTCATCTTTGGCAGAGAATAAAGCTGTTCTAATTGGGTTATTTTCCAGTTTTTCCTGTTTCTTTACTAAGCTTTGTTGCATCCAGGAAGTTGTGTACCAGATGACCTTGGTAGCATGTTGTTTGGGCTTCTCAGCCTCTAGAACCTTGCAGGAAGCAGGCCACTCTACTTCACCTGCTGTGGTGGTTTGAGTGATAATGGCCTCATAGGCTTCTAGGCTTGAATATTCAGTCCCTCACTGGAGGAACTATTTGGGATGGATTGGGGGGGGTGGACTTTGTTAGAGGAGGTATGTCACCGGAAGCATCCTTTGAGGTTTCAAAAGACTCATGACATTGCCTCTGTGACCTCTGCTTCCTACTTATGGATCTCCTCAGAGAACTGCTAGGGCCAGGCAACGTGTGGTAAAGCAGTCCCAGCATAAACAGGCCATTGCCTAAGCTGCAAAAATGAAGCTGGGATGTGACTGAAGACCCCACGATGTTGAACATGCCAGCATCACTAGACATTTAACAAGGAAATTGGACACAGAGAATGGAATCAGCCACAACTATGCATTTCGTCGGCATGGAAGCAGCAAAGGTAGATCTATTTAAATGCACGGACATGGAATATAGGATTTGGAGTTTGTCCAGCTGTATTTTGGTACTGTGTGGTGGACTATTTCTTTCCTATGGCCCTAGTCTTCCCTTTTGGGTTGACAGTGTCTGTTCTGTGACAGTATATATTGGAAGCATGTAACTTGCTTTTTGATTTTAAAGATGGCAGTGTCATTGGGGGTTTAAGAATGACTTTGAGGTGTCAAAAGACTGGTGCCATCTCCAATGTATATTTTTGGTTCATATTTGTGGTTTAAGATGTGAGTTGTGAGCTGCTGCTCCAGCCAATGTGTTTGCTGATTGCTGCCATGCTGCTCAGCCAGGATGAACCTTTAACCCTATGAAATTAGAAGCCAAATTAAATGATTTCATTAATAAGTTGCCCAGGTCTTGGTGTTTTACAACAGCAATTGAAAAGGAAAGAAAGCATATATTACCTTGCATTAAATATTCTGCTATGACAATACAGAATGCACTAAGGCAGTAAGTATTTATTGTGTTTTATAGAATCTATTGTGCCATATATGTATATATAAACACAAAATATTCATATAAAAACTAAAAGATGTATACAGTTGGTAATAGATTGTATTCCTTACAAAATAGGTTAATATACTTTAAAGCACAATATTTCTGTTAACATTCTAAAGAAATTGTAACACATAAAAAGCAGTAATAAATCTTTTTGATTATCAATTGCAGAATTTAAAATAAAATGTATAGGAAATTAACTGGCAAAGAAAAGACAAATTAAATCACACAGAAGAGTGAAAACCAGATTACTATAATGACAGAAACATTTTTGAATTTATATGCTTAATAGTATATATGAATTCATATATTCAGCAATAAATACTAGGGAATGATGCTATCTCTAAATATAGAGATGCTGTGCAATAAATATAAAATTTGTCTTTATTTTGTGTTATGAATAATGTTGATATTTAAAATGTTTTCTACTAATAAACTAGATTCCATTGCCTACAGGATATTATCAAAGCCTCAGAGTTCATAGTCTCATGCTTCCTTAAAATTATCTGATTCGTTCATGATTATTTTTATTGTTTACTTTGACTCCTTTTTGTCTGTTATGGCTGAAGTAATCCTAAATCAAAATAAGTTTATTGAATTCTCTCTTTTTCGCATAAAGCACGGTCTCCTCTGTGAGATTTAGAGTATGTTCTATGAATGATAAGATTATACCCCTGAAAGCAAAAGTCCTTTTTAGGTCAGATCATATCAAGTACACAGGCATCAAGGGATCTAACTTTTCTAATTTTTTGGAATCCCCAGTGTATCTTAGTTCTGTGAGACTGCTGTTGTTGTGTCAATGAAAGGCAGTGATTATTGAGTTCACTTAGTCTGCTTTGCTGTGTTTATGTCAAATGGAGTTAGAGTTGAGGCATAACATACTTAGTGTAGTATTTGGAAATGAAATGTCACTGATGACTAAAAGCTAAATAAATAACACATCATGCACTCTACATTGTACTAGAGGGCATTTTCCAGAATGATTTATGATTAGATAATCCTTTGTTGTAAGCTTCATGTAGATTAGAAGATCTGATCAAAACTCTTAGCTTTTTTACTTAAATGATACTTAAATTTACAACATTGACATTTAATGTTTTTAATTTTGTTGAAACATTGTCTAGAAAGAGGTGAAATCCCTGAGGTGATTTCAATTATGAAAATAAACGGAAAGGGAATAAAACCTAATGATAAAAGTAACAAAGACAGTGGTTAGTGACAGTAACCTTAGATGATGATATAATGACAAATAAGTTATTAACTGACAAACAAAGAGAATTAGAAAACAAAACGGGTAGAATGATGGAGCATAAGTATATGAGGTACAGATAGGTACAGATCAAAATAGGTAAATGAGAATGATTAGCAATTATTACTTAAATTCTTCAATTTCCTGTTCCTATGTCTTTTCCCATACAAGTACAGTGTCCACCCAAACAAAGCTCTGCCATGGATTTACTCATCTAACTGTGCAGTTAGGCAATGAGGTTTTACCACACAAGTTGCCAGTTAAGGTGTAAGGAAGTTTTTCTACACTTATAATACTTGGCAATGTCACAGGTTTCTAATGTCATGATGAAACAGAATGACCTAAAGGAAATTTTATAGCAAAGAGTCTAATTCAGCTTGAAGTCTATAGTCCATCACTGAGGGATGTCAAGGCAGGAACCTGGAGGCAGGGACTCGAATGGCCAAGTAAGAAAGCTCCTTACTGGCTTATTCCTAATGGCTTTCTCAGCCTGCTTTATTATAAATTTCAGGACTACCTTCCTAGGGCTGCCACCACCCACAATATGCTTGGCCCTCCCACATCAACGAGCATTAAGAAAAAGCTTCACAGTCCTGACTAAAGACAAAACTTATAGAAACAATTTTAAAAGTTGTTCTCTGTCCTGAGATGACTCTAAACTTGGGTCAAATTGACAAAATACTGATGAATTCAGAAATTAATATTAGCTTTTGGTTTTCCTGTGGGTTGGGTGGATATTGAGAGATTTATGAAGAAAAATGAAGCTGTACTGATAAAGATTTCTTTCCTTTGGACCAAAGGCAAGTTTAGACAATGTCCGCAGAAGAACTCAACAACATTTATCTACCTTCAGAATCTTCTTGTTTGATCTATAACTTCACTGGCTGCAATTTTAAGTGTAACTTATTGCAATTTTAACTTAATTGATATAATTGCCAATACCTGATATATATTGATTGAACATCCATTGCATAGTTAGGGATGTCTAATAGATCAGATGTCAAAGTATCTCAGGAGTGGGTAGAAAACTACAGAGGCTGACAAATAGGGAAATCATATTTCTATGAAATAGATTAATAGTATGTATTTTCATTTGAGGGATTTGTGACAAGACAGAAAAAATGAGGCTTGGTTAATACATTAAAAACAAAATTGTGTTGGTTCAAAGGTGATGCGAGAGTCTGGCATTTATGTAAAAAAGAAACTGCAGAAAACAAGGCTTTGTCTAGTAATGTTTAATTCAGATTAATTTTTATCTATTGAATTGAACATTTCATGACTCATTTAGAAGACTGATATGGTTGGGACATAAAAAATCAGAATTATATAATAATCCAGTAGCTCTAAATCATAGCCATTGCTATAAATCAGGTATTTTAAAAGCATGCAAAAAGGGTTGATATGTCTACTATAAATTTTATTATGTTATGACATTAAGAAAATTGCTGAGGTTCTCTAGGCCCTAGTTCTCCACTATAGAAGAAAATAATGACATCTCTTTATTGTGTTATTTAAGTTTACATATATAAATAGAATATTGAGATATTTAAGATATAAACTGCATGTATAGACATATTTCTAAAATTGAATGACATTTTCATATAATTCCATCCCTTAATGCTTAAGTTTGAAGACAATAGACCCTCTGCTTCTTCAGCTATAGAGAAGTATAAGTCAATACTAGCTTTCTGGAGCCAAGTGAGCTGAGCACAAAATATTCCAATTATAGCAACTGCAGGAGACTACAGAGGGGAGATGCTGACTCATGAATGTAATCTTCTGGTGCTACCAGAGAAAAATTTAGGCAAAGCTGAGATTTTGCTTTTGCTACCACTTATGGAAAATTGAAGACAGTAGACTAGCCAACACAGTGGGAAAACAATTCCAAACAATGATCAATGCAGTACTTTTAGCAACACTGTGCTTTCCTTTGTAAGGGAAACACACACATTGTAAAGTAAGGGCTCATGAGAAGGGAAATGAACAGCAAGAGAAAGGAGATTTAGGAAGTCAGCTAGATTCCATTGTCCTCTTTCTTCTTTTCAGGAAATTCTATCAAGTGTTTTTGCAAAGTGCAAACACATGACACTAATTCCCAGACGCTTTTTCAGAACAGATATACACAGCTCATCATTAAAAATCAAATATGCTCCCAGGTTTCTGTTTCTCTACTTTGATAAACCATGACCAATCCAAGAACAAATATTGGTATAGGAAAGGGAACAAATATTTGACTATGCTGTCCTATTAATTATTCACGTAACTTGGGTTTCCATGGCCTACAGTTGGGACATATACTTTGAAATATACCTGAGATGTAGTTTGGGCTGTGCTTCAAAAGTCAGATTTGATGGCTTATATGTGATTGTCATTGTAAACAAAGTGAGTTGCAAACTCACAGTATCTGCCTACAAGCCCCTGAGGGTATGTACAGGGAAAGGATGCGCTATTCTTATTTTTATTATCCAAAAAATAATTGGATAAAGAAAAAATATGTTTCAAGTAAGTACCTTATTGAGTTAAAATTGTTCATTACGCTGATTTACAAAGAGTTATTCATTGGTAAAGGGTATATGGTACACTCTGCAGGTTCAACATTCCTAGCTACTTTTATAGTTATTATCAGAGGGAAAAATATCAAATTTTAATATGATCCATACTCAAAGAGAGTGTATTGAATATTAATGATGGGAAATTATTAAAGCAAAGGCCACAGTTCTGTCCTAGGCATCATAACGTAAGCATTTGAATTTGGAAAGTAAATTCTTTAGTGTGGTTCTTTTCCTGTTATAATTATGTAATTTTAAACATTAATTATATTTTTATTGTTAGAAGAATATTTACTTCTATCAGTTATGTGTGCAATATAGTTCATCATTCATTTCAAAGATTAGATTTCAGCATTCATTCTTAGATGGCCTCTCCTTCTTCATCTTTGAGAACAATACTGACATAAACCGAGTGGAACAGCACTGTGGTAAAACTAAACCCACTTGGCAAAGGACTAAAGTTTTTCCCAACCGTAACTTAGGCTACTTTACCTCAACTCATTTTTAGCATTCCCATAAAGATTATTTCCATAGCAACAAATGTATCAAAAGGTAAACGAAACATTTTATATTTTCCAAGTAACTACCTTTTTCACAATTTTAAAACATTATAAGAGCCTGAACTCGGAGAACAAAGCATTTCGTTCTGAACTTGAGGAAGAAAGAATCCCTGTACTTACATCCTGATTGGTCATCTCCCAGTAGGGTCTCTCGCCATAAGATACAACTTCCCACATAACGATTCCGTAGCTCCAGACATCACTGGCAGAAGTGAACTTTCGAAAAGCTATTGCTTCTGGGGCAGTCCATCTGATTGGAATTTTGCCTCCCTAAAATTAAAAACACATATACATATAGATGAATATATATATATACATATATGCATACATATACATTAGCATACTTCAAGGGTATCTAGGGATACTGTGGTTTCTTTGAGAAGATCTAGAATGAGATGTAACATTTTTAAGTGAATCTGTTTGACAGCATGCAGTCTCTTTTCACATCTCCCAACCCATGATCCCTTGTAGACTAACAACTAATTGGCTGCTGGGAAGGTTTCTGCTATAAATTCTGTTTGACTCTTGGAAGGCATACAGGACCTACATCTCAATTAGAGTGCTCAGGATGGCAGCGCTGATTAGGGGAAGGTAGGTACTCAGGCACATCAGTAAGGTGAACACACAGCATTGTAAAAGTAAAGGACTCAAATACTCTGCATGACTTGTTGTTAAATGAAACCCTGGAATGTTTAACAGTTTATAAGACAAGCAGGAAAATTCTACGTGCTGAAAACTAAAAGGTCGCTTTTCCTCCACAGTTTTATTTCTATAAGGCTTGGTTATCCACCTCTGAACTTAAAACCATACTTTAGTGTTTATCAGAATATTGAACCTAAGAAACACCATTGCTTAACTTAACCACTCAAAAGATTGTGGGTACTCAAAAAGCATCACATTTTACAGTTATTTTTTCATGTACTTGCTAATATATATTGAGAGAAAGATTTTCTTACCAAAAGACTAATTCACACCTACCTATTTTGTAGAAAGAATAGTGAAAAAATTAGCATACAAGAAAAAGAGACATATTTCCTTACATTAAAAAGGAAACATTTTAGATATATAGGAAAATAAGTTTTATGTCATGACTGAACTTTGGAAAGGGATAAAATTTAAGCTTAATCTTTTTATATGCACACAAACACATGCACACATATGGTAATATTAACCGGAATTTATTTGGAAACTGTTCTGTCTAATGATACATATAAAACGTTGCATCACACAGAGTTCTAATATGCTTGTTTTCATTGGTATCATTTTCATTTGTATGTAGATTTAATTTTATTTTTAAGTATATATATGGGGGAGGCACATGAGTACAGGTGTTGGCAGATGTTCCCACATCTTTCGGAGCTAGTTATAGTTGTTTTTTTTTTTTAAGTTGTCTGATGTGCTATTAGGAACCTAAGTGACATTCTTTATAAGAGCAGTTTGTGCTCCTAACAATGGAACCATTCCTTCAGGGCCTTGGATAAGTTTTTACTGCTTTGCAACCTGAAGCAGAATCTTGCTCTGTTATTCAGGCTGGCCTTGAGAGCGGGATTTGTAGCAATCCAATCGCCTTGGTATCCTGAATTTTTGGATTGGAGGTGAAATGTCTTGTCCTTCAACATGTGATTAAATTGACTTTTCAAGACTGTAGTTCATTGATTCTGCTGAGTGTCAGCTCTAAATTGTTCTCCTGTTCATTGGAACAATGCTCACATCACTAACTTCTGAGGCTCACTTACCTGATAGGTCTCATTACTTATATTTTCGAGAAACTGCTTTCACACCCCATTTCTAGAAAGGAGGCTTGAACGTATCAGGATACCTGACTCTTCCGCTGGTTGCTGCAGCACAACACAGTAGCAAGGGCCTAGGGATAGCTTTTCCTATTTACCTAAGACAGCCCCTCATCACAGCAGCAGTAAACCATCCTTAACCTCAGTCTTTCTTAGGCCAACTTACTATGTGCAATTCTAACCTGGGAAGAGTTCTTAATTGAGGTTTTATTTAATGAAATAACAGCTGTAATAGTTAGACGTGGGAGAGTAGAAATATTGCATCAATTAATTCATTGGTTTAATGAGATGACCTTTGGAAGTCTTTGGTTGCTTAAACAAATTACTCTTGCTTTGCAGCGTGGTATAAATTCCTCCAAATCCATGTGCCACAAGTCAAAGTTGTCAAACTGGAACTATCTAACCATATAATATAGTAAAGAACTTTTTATTAGACTACCAATTTTATAGGAGAATTTAATAAGGAGACATGAAATGCATGGATTTAAGAATTAGAGGAGACAAAAGTGTTCTTCTGTATTGGAACACAATTAGGTCATTTGTACAGAGAAGGAACATACAATAAATTCCTGCGCCTACAAATAATTCTGAAGTTGAGGATATCCAATGAAATATTTGGAATATTTCAAACATTTATTAAAAGGTTTTCTTATTAATTCAATTAAATTTCTGAATATTAACACAAATTAAATTCAATTAAAAATTAAAAATTGTAAAGCAAATTGCTCACAAACTCCTTTTATAACATCAGTCACTGCTCTCCTCAGCTAATTTTATACTTTGTTATTCCAGTTATTTTATTTCGGTTATTTAGTTTTCTGTAAGCTGCATATTTATGATAGCTATTACACTGTGAGTAATAACCAGTTTTCCATAGACTCAGGCTTAATAGTTCTTATACTTTGTAAATCAAGTAGTGAGACATTTTAATTCCTCCAGAAAATAAAAACTTAAAAAAACCTGTTTTCCCACAAATTAAACTCTTGAGATGAAAAATAAAGTAGTTTTAATTTATTTCACAGTAGAAAACACTATAGTAAAGATAAGTTAAATTTACCAATAATACTACCTATACAAATTTGTATGTGCATATAACAATATTCATTATTCATATGCACACCATGTAAACATACATGTTTAATATAAAGTTCTGTATTTTACTCTTTTTTAAACATTCTATAAAACACATACACATGGCATCATTTATGAATTCAGAGTACTTTTTCTTGGCATCTGTCCTAGTTAGGATTACTATTGCCATGATAAAACACCATGACCAAAGCAACTTGGAGAGGAAAGGGTTTATTTGTTTTATGCTTCAACAACAAGGGTCATCATTAAAGGACATCAAAACAGAAAGTCCAACAGGGAAGGAACCTGGAGGCGGGAGTTGATGCAGAGGCCACAGAGGGGTGCTACTTACTGGATGATTCTCATGGGTTACTCAGCCTATTTTCTATAAAATACAAAACTACCAGCCGAGGAATGTGCCAGGGCCTCCCTCAAGGATTACTAATTTAAAAAATGCTCCACAAGCTTCCCTGAAGTTCAGTTTTATGTAGGCATTTTCTCAGTTGAGGCTTCCTTCACTCCAGTGAGTGTAGTTTGTGTTAAGTTGACATATATCTAGACAACACAACATCCCTAAGAAGAATAAATAAATACTGAGACTAGGAAGGTGAATAATTTCATAATCTAAGTTTAATATTTGATTTTTCTGGTACTAAAAAGGTAGAATTGGATTTTCTATTTTCTCGCCTTTTCTCCCAATTTTCCTCTATCTCCTCTTGACTTCATTAGAGGAATGCCCTTTTTGCTACTTGTTTTAACTTCTTTAAAAATTAAATGCTTCTAGTCTAGCATGTGAAAAATGCATTCTGTTAGATCTTACCCTTGTGGTGTAGGCTGCCTCAGGATCATCTTCCAGTACCCGAGAAAGCCCAAAGTCAGAAACTTTGCACACAAGGTTACTGTTGATTAAGATGTTCCTAGCAGCAAGGTCTCTATGCACGTAGCCCATGTCAGAAAGGTACTTCATTCCTGCAGCGATGCCTCTCAGCATGCCAACAAGCTGAATCACAGTGAACTGGCCATCATTTTTCTACAAAGACAATGCAACATTAGGAAGCCGTACGGTTCACAGGAGTAAAATTTGGAAAAGGCCTTCTTTCATTTTTCAAATTACTGTTAGCACCTTTCAGAATGAAAATGCAATTTCTACTCAAGGAGGAGGGAAAGCATTAGAAACCACAAATTTAACTGATTGTGTTGATCAGGTTAAACCAGGCAAAATCTTTGAAAGTCCTTCAAAAATCTCATGCAACACACATACACATGCACAGACGTGCACACATGCAAAAAGAGGCACTTTAAAAAGAGAGCTTCAGTGCATGAATAAAGATTGAGAAAGCAGTGTAATAGGATGTGTAAAAGACTAAAATTCATTATATACATATTCGAAACCATCAAAGAATCAAATAAATAAATAATGTTTTGATTATCTTCTGAATATAGCTGCCTATCAAAAATTATACAACAGAAATTATACAACAATGTACACTCTCCCAACATGTTTTAACATAGATGTATAATACGGGGTTTAACATATTCTAACATGTTTTACCATAGTTGTATAGAAATATATGTTCAGGGCAAAGGCTCTAGTATATTTTCTATAAGGAATTGTATATAATGGGAAAATAACTACAGGAAGAAGAAATACAAATGATGAGTGGTTCATGAAGCAATTTATTAGAGTTGTGTTATCTTTTGATAAGAATTTGACATGCAATCCTTAATTATTAAACAGAATAATCCAAAAATATTTTTTAAACTGACATAAAGAAGACACACAGAATAATATGTCATTATATCTTCTATTTAAGAGGCAAACATTTTGGGTCTCAACTTGATCATAGCTCTGATAGTATGTATCTCTCTAATTTCAATACTTACTTGAAAACCTAAATTGTAAAAACTTATGTTTTGTTCAATTGAAAATACTATTAACTAATTCATTTATTTATATTTTTAATATATTTTACTTACTTCTCCATGCAGAGCTATCTGACTTTGAACTCATAGAGATGTACCTACATCCACATCCAAGTGGCACCATTAATTAACACGCAATTGTGCTTAATTTACATTTTGTGTTCTTATAGTGCTGGAGATTGAGTGCCACTGGTTATTTTAAACAGATTCTTGTTTCTAGTAATAAAAGCAATAAGTCCATATTTAAATTTTAAAAAAATGTTGTGTAAGGAGGAAAACATGGACCATCCATAGTTGAATTGTGTTATTCCCTAATAATACTACATTTACTTACTTTTCTTTTTCCTGTAGGTAGTTCTTTTACTACTCAAGTGTAAACATATCTTCTTTGTCTGCACTCTTTTCTTAATAGTTCTAAGTACATAGCATGCATAACATTGTATGCTATATTATACCTCATGTTACCGACTATTTCAAAAAGCATATGTCATTTAAAATAATCCACATTGCTGCCGTGTCAAGCATTGTAGCTTCTATTTTTTCATAAATCAGAGGAATTTGCTCATTGCAGCAAAGTAGTGCCAACCTTGGCTAACACTGAGTAACTTTGAGGTAATTTAAAAGCTATCTAGATAGACTTATTGAAGTAAACATGAAATGGCCCAAGGCAACTCAGGAGTTTCTGCAGGGTGGATGAGAGCAGGGATAATTACTGAGCACTTGATGGGAAAATATCAACAGTTCTTGGGAGTCTGTTGTTTTTCAAAGGCATTTAATGTAACAAAGTTAAATGAACTCATAATGTGGCGCAGGAGAATTGTCTATATTCTGTCAATCATGTTTTAAAATAAATGCTGATTGGCCAGGCAGGAAGTATAGGCGGGAAAGTCAGACAGGAAGTAAAAATGATGCAATGAGAACAGGAAAATTCAGGGAAGGAGGAAGTTGATTCCTCCCACTCTTGCCCAGACTCCGAAGAAGCAAAATGTAAGCTGCCCCACTGAAAAAGGTACTGAGCCATATGGCTAACACAGATCAGAATAATGGGTTAATATAAGGTACAAGAGCTAATAAGTAGCCTGACCTAATGGGCCAATCAGCTTTATAACTTATAGAGATCTCTATGTGATTTTCTTTGGGGTCTAAACAGCTGTGGGGAACAAAGCAGGACATAAAACCCAACAAACAGGCTCCGATCATTGTTATAATAAAGCTTAAGTAATAGCTTGAATTATTTTGAATAAAGTGTTGATACAAATTCAAGAGACTGGAAAACCTGCGAGTCCAGAGAAGTGAACTGGGAATAGGCTGGTGCGTTGGTGCAGGTTGGGGATTAAAACAGAAACTTTACATAGAAGTGAAACACTGCCATGATCCGTGCACAGGCCCCTTTCAAAGTTGTCACCAATTTCATAACAGGTACTTTCCTCATCAGAAGCAACACCCACTACATTGAATTTATATCTCCAGACTATAGGTTACTCATATATAAAATGTTACATCATTTTACAGAAATTATTCACGAGTAAAGGAAGTTGTCAATATTTAAAACTGGGAGGTGTGCATAGAACTCTTTTAGTCTTCAAACCCAAAATGCCTGATAATATTGGCTATATTATCTGGTTGATGAATTTTCTACTGAACCCCCTTAGAGGGCCCATGATGCTTATAGAGTCCAGTTTGGCATCTTAACTAATTATCTGCATGGATATTTTAGACACATTTTTCTCTGTCCATTAGTATACACATCAAACAATTTGTATACCAGTATCACCCCCTCAAGACAAGGTGTATAACAAAAGAAAGGGCAAACAGAATATATGAGCTGAAGGATGAGAAGTAGTGTCGTGAAGTGCTGTCTTTTGGACATGGGATGGGCACAGCACTAACAATCTCACCGCAGCTGTGGCCATCTGCAGAGAATCTACACAACATGTCCTCATTCAATATTCTATCAAGGATGGGGAAGGTCTCAACAAACCCTCTTCCCTCCCTGAGGCCATTAATGCTTGTTGGAAATGGGGGACAGTGTTATCTTAAGTGCAGTGTTTGTTCATGACCTGCAAGTGACTTGCCTCCTCTGATTATCAAGCTATACAAATGGAACACGGTGATCATGCATGCACGCATATGAGACAGAAAATTGGGAACAGAACTTGCTAGTAAGAAAATGTATGGTAGGAATCGAAGGTACATTAGAGAAGGAAATGGGGTGAATATGATAAAAAATCATGAACATGTATGAAACTGTCAGAGTATAAATAAAAATATTTCATAATTTTGAGTATTTGTATAATATTTTCTTCATTTTCTTTCTTCTTTATCTCTCTTCATTTCTTTTTCCTTTATTTATCTCTACTTTCACTTTATTTAAAGTAATTTACTTAAGTAAAATTATATAACCATTTAATTGGATTTATAAAACTTTTCTGAAAAAATACCTTTCAAATATCATTTTATTATAGAGTATAATGGTGCTAACTTATTTTGAATCCATTTAAATCTTTACCATTAAGGATGTTCAATTTTAACCTCATCCCATGGGCAAAATCCATGTGGCCATAGACAGCTAAAGCCAAGCGACGTCTTACCTTTAAAAACGTGTCCAAGGAGCCGTTCTCCATATATTCTGTCACTATCATCACAGGTTTGCCTGGGAGGAAACAGAGTGCCACATTTTTCATTAATGAATTTATTAATTTATTTAGTTTCATCAGCTAAGTTTTGATCAGGTTTGTCCCACATCTTCAACAGCCCTGGATTCTCCTACCTCCTGCCACACACAGCTTTATGTTCTTTCTTTCAAACAACTACCACCCGGCAAATTCTTATCTAGGAGATATAAACCAGACATTCTAGCAGTCTCACTGTGGATGTGTGCAGGGTTGTAATAGAGTCCCTGAGCACATATGTGTTTATCTCAGCAGCAAGTTATTTTGTTTATTTATTTGTCCATTTATTTATTTGGTTTTTCAAGATAGGGTTTCTCTGTTTTTTTTTTTTTTNTTTGGAGCCTGTCCTGGAACTAGGTCTTGGAGACCAGGCTGGCCTTAAACTCACAGAGATCTGTCTGCTTCTACCTCCCGAGTGCTGTATTTTATTTATTAATATAAAAGAATTGAGTGTTTGTATTCGAACACATGTAGATATATGCATATAAATGCACACATATATACATGTATGTGTGTGTGCATGCGTGTAAGAGCACATAGATTCATGTGTATGTCCTAGAGGAATATCCACATAAGATCTCTACCTCTTTCCTATTCACCTGAGACAGGGCTGTCTTAGTTTGGTTCCTGTTGCTATGATAAACAACCAAAACCAACTTGGAGGAAAAAGAGTTTATTTGGCTTTATACATCCTATTGCACTTCATTATAGAGGGAATCCAAAACAAGCACTCAGGCAGAATAGCAGGCAACAACTGTAGAAGAGGGGTGCTAAATGGTTTGCTCCCCGGCTCACATTCATCTCCCTTTTGTATGCCTCCCAGGACCGCTGCCGAAGTGTGACACCATTCACTGTTTGCTCTCTTACATTTGTCAACAAGAAAGAAAAAGACATACAGACATGCCTATTAGCCAAGTCTCACTGAGGCATTTCTTCAGCTCAAATTTCTTGCTCCCAAATGACTTATCTTAGTGTTAGGTTGAGAAAAACTAACTCACCTCAAAGTCTTTGAGTGAACCTGAAGCTTGATGTGCATGGCCAAGATGAATGGTCAGGAAGCTCTGAGGTCTGTCTGTCCTGCTCCCCCAACACTGCAAGCCTTTATAGTCATACCCCACTTTTCACTTGGATGCTGGGAAATTGAACTCTGCTACTTATTCTTGTACATCATGTACTCATACTCACTGAACCATCTCTGAAGCCTCAAGACATAATTTATTAAAAGAGTTGAGTGTTAATTCTACTTCAGTTCAGTTAATTATACAATATAGCAATAACATTCATCAAACTAGAGTATGCTTCTCTGTTCTTGTCTGTCTGAAAATTCTGAAAATGCTAATCTTGCTAATTGCTCTATTTATGATAGTTTCTATATATACTCCTTATTTTTGGCTTTTAAATATTTTCTAAGACATCCTTTCTTTTTTTTTCTTTCATGTGTATCTATCAAACTAATTTCCCCAATAGTCTACTCTAATTATCTCAGGTATGTGAAGGTTATTTTAGAAATTAACACTTCTGGTGGAAGGGATTCCCCTTCTTCATGCCTGCTCTATAAGTTTTGACGGGGATTTCTCCACTCTGACTCTGAGGACAAGCTGTTAGACTAATAGCTTTGTTGTTACTAGAATACTTAAATTTAGGTCTCAAATACAACAGATTAAGGAATTCCTACAAATTTGGAAGAGCACAACTTCGGGTTTGTCATTCAGAGTAATTCAAGATATGTGCATGATTGTAATCAGGGCATCTCTCTCAGAGTGTGCTGTTACCAACAGAAGAGACACATTATGAGAAATGTCCTTTCCAATAAGGGTGTAGACTGGCATGCATGCTGCTTTGGGGATGGGAACTACAAACCTGATACTACCAGATCTTCTAGTTAATGCTCAGCTACCTGGGATAGATACTCTAGCTTTACTGATCTGTAGACCTGTGATTTAAAGGGCATTATGCTACCACTATCCAGAGCTTGCAGCTTATGCATCATGGGACTGTTTAGGGGCCAAAAATCATATGTAAACATGCTATAGATTTTATTTGAAAATTGGAAAGGCTTGACTAATATCACATGAATTAATTTTGTGTAAACATGCTTCAGATTTTATTTTAAATTGGAGAGATTTGACTAATATCACTATAACATAAGCTTGGATATATATACCTGCTTTTAACCTGTTACAATGTTAATCATAGAATTTATCTCATAGAATAATGAGTAGCTATCAAGTCCATATCATCCAAGAAGTTTGTGTAGTTATAATCTCTTAGAAGTTTGCTTCATGACTTGATTAACATTATTTTATAAATTTAATAAACTATTTCTGAATTAGTGTACTTGTTAGATGCAAGGGATCTCACATAATGAACCCTATTGTATCCTCACAGATTTGTGGCAGTTCTTACATAATATGCCAATCCTATACAACAATGAGAATTAAAAAATTTACAAAAATCTCTTTGTCTGATGAGACTAAAACTAAAATATTTCTATCACTTTTAAAATTCCATAACAATCTCATTTTAAAAATACATGCCAAATTGCTGTAAAATAAATGTATGTTGGGTAAAATTAAGCATTGATTAAGAATATTTTGAGTTAAGAAAAATAACTCTAACAATAAAATGACTAGCTTTTATATTAATTATTTATATTTTATATATACTATGTTAATCACAGAAGTGAGTTTTATACAACTATTAAAAGCATTGTCATTATCTTAATGCTATTTTCAAGATAAGATTTTAGTTAAGAATTGATGAGTTCAGGACACTGAATTAGAGCTTTCATATTTAAATACAATACACTATATAAAAGTGCAAATTTAGTTTCAAAAAATCTGACAAACTAATATGAAAAAATAATATAGACAGAAAAGAATTTTTCATTTAAGATCTTTCAAAACTACTGTTTAGAATAATAAGACAGAACAGTTTAATTTCTCAGTTAGATGATTATGCTCTCATGAAGTAATTAGTGGCAATATTCTTTAATTGGAGTGTTACATAGTATTGCAAAGGCAGGAGACTATTCTTCATCCTTTTTAAAGTTTAATATTCTTTTTTATTAAAACTGATTTGACATTCTTGCAGAAGGAATAATGAGAAGTGACTAACATTCAAGAGTAGGTTCATGATATGTCCAAGAAACTTGTTAAAAAGAACTTATCAAGTTCAGATATGCACAAAGTCTTGTTTCTATCTTTAAATTAAGAAATTATGACAAAAAGAACTATTGCTTTACAATTGAATTTCCAAGCTATGACAGTCAATACTAAAGAAACGACAACTGATCCTGGCCGTGATGTGGGAAAGGAGAAAACTTTGCACACAGCTGGTAGAAATGTAAATTTATTAAACCGTTGTGGAAATCAGAATGGTATTTTCTCAAGAAAATAGTAATTGAACAACTGAATGACCCAGTTCTGCTACCTGATTTGAAGGACCCTAAGTCATACTAAAGAAACACTTTCACATGTGTTTATTGTTGTATCATTCATAATGACTAGGAAAGAGAGTCACTCTAGATGTCTATCAAGAGATTGGTGCATAATGAATATATGGTATCCCCAACAAAATTTCCTTCAGCTATAGACCAAAATGAAATAGTGACATTTACAGAAAAAAAATGGATAGAGCAACAAATCATTGTTAAACGAAACAAAATAAGCCAGACTCACAAATAGGAATTTGTATGATTTCTCTCATCCATGATATTTAGACTTAAAATTGTGTGCTTGTGTGTGTGTGTGTGTGTGTGTGTGTGTGTGTGTGCAGACACAGGTCAAGAAGCAGAAAGGGACTATGAGAAGTGAAGCATGATTGACAGGAACTGAGGGAGCGGACGAGTGAGAAGAAGAGGAAATGGCAGTATCTGTAACATGAGAAGAGAGACTGCGGGAGGAAATGGAAAGTCAGCATGGGGCAGTGGGTGATAGAGTTGGGAAAAATCACAATAAGTGTTAAAGTCGGGTGGTGGTGGCACATGTCTTTATTACCAGCACTCGGGAGGCAGAGGCAAGTGAATCTTTATGAGTTTGAGGCCAGCTTGGTCTACAAGAGCTAGTTCCAGGATAGACTTCAAAGCTACAGAGAAACTGTGCCTCAAAATAATGATAATGATAATAATAATAATAATAATAATAGTAATAATAATAATAGCTTTAAAAAAGCCCTACATTTTCAGTGGATATGCCAGTATAACATGGAGAATATTTCATAAATATTTGTGATTTGTTTAGGCCAGAATTATCTCAGGGCCTGTACCTCGAGGCCTGTAGGACAGAGATAAGCCTGGCTCGAGTTTGAAGGATAGTCCAAAAACTACTGAGGAGGGATGAGACAGCAAAATCTAGGTAGATGTCCCTCCAGCCAGAGGGAGGGCTTTGTAGTGATTAGGGGAGCGGGCCCTGCTTTTCGTCTGGCCCAGCTCCCGCACGG
>LOEQ01006499.1:8779-40634 GCA_001685075.1 Bramus lutescens | reverse complement strand
GCCTATCAAAAGGGGCCAAGGCAGTTTCTTTATTAACCAATGAAAGTAACACATAGACAGATGACCCTCCTACATCATGGCTTGGCTGTCTTTCATTGGCTAGAGGTACCCCCACATCACACGATATCACTTAACCTATATAAGCTGACACTCACAGTAATAAACTGAGTTTCTGCTTTGACTTGACTCCCTAATGCATATGACTGTCCTGCTTCATGGGACTGCAGATCTGATTGTCCTGCATTAGGGGGCTGTGGAATGGGCGGATAGTGCACTCACTTTTCCCTGGGGAGTTAGGCTAAGGAGGTCTGACAATAGTCTGTGTTCATAAATAGAGAAATTCTTCTAATTTGAAGTTAATTTTATGATATTGAGGATTTTTATTTTAATGGAAATCAAACGAATTCCAAAACTGAAAAAATATTGTTTGTTCTTTAAGTCTCATGCTGATATCACATTCTCCAATTTCAACGTTTATTTTTATGAATCCCTTTTCTTTCAAGAATCCATAATTTGTATTACCATCTGTGTCAGATTGAGAAACAGCCTAATTATTAATATTAAAGTTGTTTTCAGACTTTACACCAGTGAAGTATCTTGGTACATAAGATGTATGCCTTATATTTATCTGCTTTTTAAAATCAATTCTACCAGGAATGAAACTTTCTCATGAAAAAGGAATATGTGTGTACATCTAACATTAGCTTATTATCACACAGCATACAAGTATTTCTATAAGTTATAGCTAAACTAGAGTTAAAAGTGTAGTTGCTGAAGGTAACTGCTGATAAAACAAAGTGGCCGGATTTTCTGGAATCAACCCAAAGTTTCCAGGAATCAGCCTTAGTTCGAGTCTTTGCTTTAATCTACCTAAACCATCCCTTCCTTACAGAAATCCATCCAGAGGGCTGTGATTATGGCAGGTTGTTACAAGAACTGAATTACTACAGATTTCTATGGAACACAGACTCTGATTCACCTCATAGTCAAGTATTAGTTCATAATTACAAATAGACATCATAATGATTAAAGAATCACACTCATCTATACCTGTCTTTATATTTGCGGAGCTTTTCTCTTTATCTGCTCAAAACAGATTCAAGTTTTTCTCTCTTTATAATTTATTCTTTCTGTCTACCATGTGTATTTTAGATTGACTACTAATGGCTACATATTAGTAGTAGAAGATAATAGATGCAATCATTCCTTAGCATCCACTGAGAATTTTTCCAAGACTCCCATATACTCAAATCTGATGTAGGTTGAATTCGTTATATAAAACTGTATGATATTTACAAATAGCCTATAAACATCCTGAATAATTTAATGTTTTCTCGATTGCTTACCATATATAATATATTAGAAATGTTATAGAGATAGTTTTAGTTTTTAAGATCTGATAGTAAGGGAAATGAGAATACTTGTTTACTAAACAATCAACTCTCACCCCAACCCCCCTCCCGTTCCCAAGCAATCTTAGTTACAGCAGGTTGAATGCTTGGATATAAAACCTATAGGATGCCAACCATATTTACAAATGTTAAGCCAAGGTCTCGAGGGTAGGAATGGGACAGACAGACGTTTTACTAAAAGTATCTCATTTTGTGCAAATTTGTATCTTAAATTTTATTCCAAGTTCACAAAAATTAGAAGATAGAATTTCTATTGTAAAAAGAACTCTATAACCAGAAAAGTGACTAAAAATGAAAAATACACATTTAGAAAAAGAAGGTGAATCTTTTCAAAGCAGACCGATGTCTTGTCTATGTGATTTTCCAAACACTATTATCAAATTGTAAAAGTCACATTAATTATGTGTGATAGTGTAAGTTGGAATGTCAAAATCAAAAATGTAATTGGAGAAGTAATGATAAGGACCTAAAATGCATTTCTAATTTCCAGTGATGATAAAAAAGCTATTAAATGGATGTTTGCAAACAACTACAAGATTCTTTTGTTTACAAGCATAAGATACTTCAAGATCCATGCGATTATTTGTTATGCTTGAGTCATTTTAATGCTAATTACATTTAGTTTGCCTTATGTTTTTTCTCAGTTACAGCTATCCAACAAAAATGACATGGCAATAATTACCATGGTTTACTCTTACCACTGTAAATTCAATAAAAGTGAATAAATCATTTTTCATTATGCAGCTGGCAGTACAGAAAAAGTGTAGATCTGCCAATAATGTCGAAAGCATATTATCAAAAATCCATATAAAAAGAGCTCATAAAGCATGTCAAGACAGGACTTTAATCACAGAGGACACTCTATGCAGCTTTGTGTTATTTCCTGAGGACCTATGCCAGGCAATCTATGAAAGTGCAGCACATTATTTGTGGAATCTGCTTTCTATTGATGCTCAGAAACTAGTACTTATATCTTGAGTTATTAAATGTCTCTGTATGCAAGAAACTATGTTATTAATTATTACTAAAGTTCTATAATCATGATATGAGAGTTGGTTCTTCTCAGTGCAAGTAAGGCTCAGAAAGATTCTTACTAAATTTGACAAAAGAAAGTCATTTAAGAAGGAACAATGGAGATATGAGAAGGGTATTGTTTGTTTTAAACTATGATTTCATGATTCCAAAATATGTACTGCCAGCCCACATTTCATTTTATACCTTAATGTATGTTCAAATTTTCATGTGTTAATGTGAACATGATACAAGCCATATAATTATTGACTCTCTTATAGAATTCAAATTCTCTCATTTTTCTCCTTTTATGTTTTTCTCTGTGTCTACTTTTGTTTGTTCATCTGTCTGCCTCCCTGCCCTTACATACTTCAGGCTACACATTGTGATATAAGCTAGCATTTCACATATAAGAAGTATCTAGAATTCTTTAGCTTAAGGAGCAAAAATGTAAGAGTTGTAATTGAGTTTGCTTTGATGGAGGGCTAGGAGAAGAAGAAAGTGCATTTGCTACTCAATCAGTGTAAGTTTTCAATTATGCAAAAATTATTTCTGGAAGCTGAATACATCCTTTATGCTTATTGTGCTAGTTATAATGTATTACAGCTTTTAAGTCTCTTATTTGAGAATGGATCTCAAAATAAAACTTTACTCATAAAACAAAATGAATTATTTCATTTATAGTGCTGATTTTGTTGTTTAATTTTGTGTCTCTCTTTTTTGACAACAGAATTGGGTCTCATACTGTAGTCTAGCTTTACTAGAACTTGGTGCCTAGCAGAATGGCCTCAAATTTATGATTGTACTTGTCTCAGTTTCTGAATCCTGGACTTCCAGGTGAAAGTCAACAGGTCTGGATTCTGTGGTGCCTGTGTTTGAGCAAAAAATCTACTGCACATCTTAAAGAAAGGCAGAATACTGTTTTTCTCATTTTGCAATCTTATTACCCATATGCCAGTGTCATTTGAAGTAAACTCTGGGAAATGTGACTGAAGCTCTTACTTCTCACAGTGTGGACCGTGATAAATAGCCAAGGCACAGCCTGTACTCTTGTTAGAAATGGAAAATATGTGTCCTCACTGAAGGCAATGAAAAAAAGATCCTGCAGTTGGACAATAAACAGGAGGCAAGTTCAGTTCTGAGAAACATCAAACAAGGCAACATCGCAATTGCTGCAGTTAAATCTGGACTTAGGTTACTTGTGTTTATACACTCTGCTTTTATGAAGCCATTAGTTCATCAATAAACACATGACACCACTTCAGGCTACCAGGGAGTCTTTCATTATGAGCATCATAATTTGATAGAAAACAAAGGTAAGAGAGGTTTTAAAAAAAAAAACACTTTATGAGTGCTAAATGAGTAAGTAATAAGCCTCTGTCTATGGTTGTATATCTATAGTTTCATTTTATTGTTCCACAGTATTTGGGTTGTATTCCATTCTGTATAATGACAATTGTTTGAAAGTGATTTTAGTTTAACCTTAAGGTTAAGCCAAGGATAACACATGTAGAACCACTAAAGTATTAATGATCAATGCTAATGAAAAGTAAGATCATCTATAATGAAAAGGGATAATCCTGACGGAGAAAGGAAACAAACACAACAATAAAACAAAACTACAGAGAAGCTGGTTAGAAAGATGTGTGTACAATTTATTTATGTGGTGTCTTTACTTGCTGGCTAAGAGATTATGAAAAATCACTTATAATGTTTTGTAATTTTAATTGGGGCAAATATTAAATAAACAAAACTAGTGTGTTTCATCTGAGGTGAAATGCTAATATTAATATAGGTATAAATTGAAAGCTTCCTAATAAATCACATTTAAGTATTTAATTAACATAAATATTCTCAAAATGGTCATTCTCAAGACAAAATAAAATAACTTCTTTATCTTGGTGTTTGTGAAGTTGGGTATCAATAAATTATAGAGTGAAATTAGTTCTAATTATGATCATTACTTTTATTAGGGTAAATAATCTAAATAATCAAATCTAGCAACATTGTTTAATAATAAATTTTTATGAAAAATAATTCTTCATTTCCAACAATGATTTTTACTTTAGTTATTATCTATTGCTACAAATTATTTTTTCTACATGGATGGAACTTACATTCCTTAAGAAATAATATTTATTAGTATTTTTAATCATTATTCTCTATGTAATTTCTCAATGACTACATGTATCCTAGCCAAAAAAAAATTCCAAGGGATGGTAGGCTGGGCTGGCCAGTGAGTGCAGGGTATATGTTAGTCTGTTCCCCAACAGTGCCTGGGCTTTTTAAGTGGGCACTAGGAACTGAATCCATATCCTCATGCTGGGTGGCAAGGCATGTCTCTTACAAACTGACCTATCTCTCAGGTCCCAGATTAAAAATAAAAATCCACAATGTGAAATATACTGATTTGATTAGTTGTATATTTTTACTTAAATTGAATTTATTCATTCATCCCAAGACTGAATAATGGCGTGATTTGTTAAGTGACATATTTTATTTTTTGTAGACCAAATAGAATATATAGTTTGCAGACTTCTATATTACAGGAAGCTAAATTGCAACGTACATTCAGTATTGAGGTTTGTGCCCAAGCAAAGGACATCTCAATGGCTACACTCCATTGTCAATATTTCAGTTCTTCACTCTTTGGGTATAAAAATAGTGAAGTGAATTTTGAATGATATTTATTGCATTTATTCTTACCAGTCTCTAATTACAAACTAGCTGTATAGCTTAAATCCTAATTTTATCATTTATAACAAATATATAGAGAGAGCCAAACTTAAGCTTAAACACCTTCAAAACAAGCTTTACCCCTTGTACATTTTAATGGTTTCGCCTTCACACAATTCCCTACATGTATTTAATGTGTGAAAGACACAAGTGGCTAAGAGTGTATCACTTTGAAGTAGCTCACTGTGTAGCAAAGGAGAAAAACCAGGTGCAAATATAAATGCACCGCCATGTCCACTGAGACACAGTTCCAAGAAATGCTGCTGCCATGCATAGCAGTGCCTCTGGCTGAGAGCCTCTTTCATTCGCAGTTAGGCCTCTTAAGTTGGCATTATAACCCGGATCTGCATGTTCCCTTCACTCAACCAGTCTGCAGCACGGAGTGTCAAGCTCTTGTCATGCAGACATTCAGGTTTGAAGGATGATGACCATGATTTCGAAGGCACAAGAAAGCTGAGTAGGACATTCTGAGACCGAACAAAGTAACATGAAGGAGAAAATAATCACATGGAATTTCTGCAGAGAAAGCAAGGGAGCAGAGAAATACAGCAGAATTTCATCAAGTGTGGTACGCATTGTAATTAAGTTCTTTGCTATTTGATACGGAAACATAACAGGAAAGCACTATCTGGTAAAGTCTAAGGGCAACAGAGTTTACTGTGAAATTTCCAAAGATGGAAAAAATAGCTTGAAGGCTATTTGAATCACACTAATTAAAATATAAACAAAAAGGAATAATCTAAGATTCTATTGCTGAAGATACCACTTTGCTCAAATATGAGACTTGAAGGAATCATTTCGGATTTGATTTGGAAATTTCTTCTCTTAGGATTATCTCTAACCATATTTTAAAGGAGTTATGCAAGATGCCAAAAGAAAGAACACTGAAAGTCCTATCCTGCCCTAATGTCTACAGTTGGCAGCAATGGCAGCAGGGTAAGCTATCCCAAAATGTGAAATAGTGGCATGTTTTTTCTAAGGAGTAATCAACAGCCATACAATTGGGGTTAACACCCACTCGTAAGGAGTAAATCATGATGGAAATGTAAATTTAGCCAAGCCAGCTACCCTCGTGAGACCATAGACCCCTGAGGAGAAACTACTATCACCACTTTCTTTTTTGTTGTTATTTTTTGTTTGGTTCTTTGTTTGCTTTTCTCGGTTTTCAAGACAAGGTTTCTCTATAGCTTTGGAGCCTGTTTTGGAACTAGCTCTTGTAGACCAGGCTGGTCTCGAACTCACAGAGATCTTCCTGCCTCTGTGCCTGGATTAAAGAAGTGTACCTCAACCTCCTGGCTATCACCACTTTCTTAAAACACTATAATTTCTAATTATATTCTAAACATTAATCCTTATATCTAAGTTAAGTGTAACTGTCATCCTTCATCAAAGAAGCTTCCTTTTACAGCAAAGACATTGCTAAAGAACTTGGAATATATTTAAATGTAGAGGTCAACAGAGCTGATTGTGGTAACCCAGGCTCAAGTCATACATTCACAACACAATCCTTACACTTAAGGTCCAAGGAACAGCATGGAAGAGGGTGTGCAACCTCCTTTTTAGAGCCGTAGGACCCTAGACATATGCAGTGAGATTAGTTCTTCAAGGAAGAGAGAAAAGTATGAATAAATAGGACATAAAGTGGAGGGAGAAGTGGGAAGATGGGGAGGAATAGGGAAGAGTGGTAAATGAAAGCAATCAAGACATATTACAGGAAAATCTCAAAGAGTCATTAAAACATTATATTATTTATAAAGAATGTTCTTATAAGAAAAAAATCCAACATTTGAGAAATAGCAATAAATGTTTATATTCCATTAAAATTTCAGGATACAATACTGATCAATTGTAAGTTAATCTGAATATATGTAAGGAAAGAGAGACTACTGCTTTAAGGTTATTCCAATATTTGGTTAAATTTGTCAATTTCATAATAGAAGTAAATTTAATTTTACATTATTTTAGTTAACAAATAAAAGTAAAAAAAAAACCCCATTGCTCAATAGAAATGTCTATTCCTTTCTCTAGGCTTTATCCACTGGTAGAAAAAAATATTTTGCATGTGGCATGTTCATGAGAATGGACAAACACACATGTAGCTCTGTTCATGTAGGTCGCAGACCAATCTCTCAGGTGGAATGTCTTGAATTGAGAAACAGAACCAGTTTTTTTTTTTTTTAAGAAAGGACCTCTCACTAGACTACCTGGTCATTGAGTCCTAGAGATCTATTTGTTTCTACATATCTAGCATTGGAATTACAAATTGGCATCATTATACTTGAATATTTACATAATGGTTAGAAACTGAACTCATGTCCTCATCCTTGCCTGGTGAGTAATTTTTTGACTAAGTCATTTTCTCGGCCCATGGAAATAAAGTTAACTAAGCAACTAGGGTGAGGAGACAGCTCAATAATTAAAGTATAAATTGCTTCTCATGGTATCACTAGGACTTGGAGTTGACTTCCAAAATACATGTCAAAAAACGAGCATTGAGGTTTGCATCTGTAACTGCAGGAATGAAGAGGAGGGCTTAGAAGGATCCCAGGAGCTCACTGAATACACTGCCTAGCATAGATGGCCTTCACATCCATGCATGCACAATCCTCTCTCATGAATATACACACACTTGAAAGAACTAAGTGCTGTAACAGAAGAAAAGAAAAACATAACTTCTATCTTCATCTTATTTTTTATGGGAACTCTTTAAATAGTAAAAGTTGTCACTGTGTGTGTGTGTATATATATATATATATATATAATTATACACACACATATATACAACAAAATGTCTTGTGTTGGGAGTTTCTAAAGACACGAGACTTCTATACCATATATATATGCATATGAATATGTATGTGTATTATATATGTACACATGTTTTTATATACATACATAGGTATATGTGTTTGTATATGTGTCTGTATATAAGAATATATACACACATATATACAGCTTCATAAATAATCATAGATGGAATCTAAATGAGCCCTCAATCTTTTATCACCTGCAGTAACAGAATAAAGAGAAGCATCCACAGGGGTGCTACACCAGACTCCACTTCAGTTTCAATCAGAAAAATCACAAGAGTTAGTTGCACTTATGTCTCATTATCTGTGTGCTGCAGGTTGAGAATAATTGCTGAATAAATTAGCATCAGATCAGAGAGCGTGAAATTAAGGACACAAATAAAGTGAGTCGCAACATGGGAAATTGAAAACAAGTTGAAGACTTCCGAAGTTGAACATCAAGGGCTGCATTTAGAGAAGGGAAATACACTTTGAACTCACACAGATCACAAAGTTGAAACCAAAGACGTATTTTCAGCGTTTACATTTGCCTTCCTTATATGGAGCCTTCCTTCGGGTAGCAACACCAAGCAGAATATTTCATTAAGAGAATGAAAATTGAAAATGATCTTCTCCACTGCAATGCCATTTTTTAGAGTAGAGCTAACATAAGCTGCATATGATCATGTGTTTACTTTGGCCTTAGCACCTAAAAATAAGGGTTCTAAGCACATAAAAGTATATGAGAAATTCGCCTGTGTTATTATAAGAAGTTGTTTCAGTTAAGTTCCTCAGTACACAGTTGCATAAAGATGATCTTTAATAAATCAAAGTTATGTAAATATAAATGAATATATCTTTAAAAATTGGGACATTGCTTACTACTCTGAAACACATTTAATACATAAAAATATGTGTCTACTCACTAGTACAATTTTTGATGACACACTCAATGACATACATAAAATAACATCATAACTTAATCTCTAGGACTGTCCTTTAATGTAGATAGCATTCCCATTGCTTTGTATCATTAAGGCTCAAGGTATTTAAATAAAGTATCTGTGTATTGGCATAGATTTAGATAAAACAGGTTTACTTAAATAATCAGTGCATTAACTCTCCTTTCCTAGGACAACTCACTGCTTGCCTAGGGAACTGGAAACTGTATGCTAATATGAGAAAGTTATCTAGAATATTTCAGTAAGAGTTTTGGACCAAATAAGAGAACATTCTAGATTGTTGCAAACATACTCAGAGCACTGGAAAGGCCAGGAGATAACTGAGGCAAACTGAGGAGCCATTGTGTGACATAATTTGTGGAATTTGACTAGGAGTTTGAAGGAATTACAAAGGCAATAAATGTGAGGTGTATATTTCAGAAGCTCTATAGTCAGAACAAAATATAAAGTATATATCCCTCTGTTCATATAAATTATGAAAGAATTTTCATCGTGATGCTTTGACTGACGTTTTTCTCTGTGACAGGACAACTTGGGTCTCCAAGAAGGCACACATGAGCTCTATTACAATGCTGCCTGTGCACTGATAGGGCAAGGCCAGCTGAACCAGGCCATCAAAATCCTACAGAAAGCTGAAGGTAGGAGTTTTTAAGACTTTCTAAAAGTACAGTATGGGATATATAACTTTAGAGAATCTCTAAAAATCACATTTAATATTTGTGGAATTATTAAATGGGAGTTACTGGAGCAGTGAGAATTTTTGAAAATGTATCTTGCCAGTCATTGGGCATATGTCCATTTCTATTAAGAAATTTAAATAGTTTTTAAAATTTAAATGTTATCATCTTCATCATTGAGATGGATGAAGGTACTTCAGAATGTAACTGTGAAGATACTTTGAATTAAATCAGATAAAACTCATAATGAGTATTGTCCAAGTCAATGCTCAATGAGCACATAGCCACTTGACTTGTATCACTGTGTTCATTTGATTATGAATCCAATTGTTTTATATATATTTATATACTTTCTGAGTGTGTGTGTGTGAGCACGTGTGCATGCATGTGAACACCATGTCTAATTAAGGTAATTGAGCTGGTCATGTTGAGTAAGAAATGCAAACAAAGTGACTTACGACAAAACAGCTTGTAGGAAAATCATTTCTGGACCAGTAGAGGACCAGTTAAATTCTTTATTGAGTAGCTGATGATTTAGTAAAGTATATGACATCCTTCATAAAAAGGCAAACTACAAAAATGCATTCATAAAATGGTAACAATATTTAAATGGCATGCAGGACCTTGGTATTTCTGAATGAAAGCTGGATTTCCTGTAACTGAAAACTAATTAATCCTTATGGATTTTTGAGGCTGTTGATGAGAACAGTTAATTAGCAGCAGCACAAAACTTAACAAATAAAAAAAAATACATAAGCAGAGCCTGAGAGATGACTTGCTGCTAAAGCCTATGCTCACAACTAAAACAAAAATTGCATAAATATCCAGAAGTAAATAATTTTATCTATTATTTTTGTTGTTTTACTGGTTACAGTGTTGGTTTGTTCTCTGGCAGTGAATTCATGGTAGATGAATAAACAACTTATAAAATAAAACTTGGCTTTATTACAGATCATCTTAAATAAAAATCTACTAAAGTATAAGGAAATTTTCACCATTTGAGAAATTAATATTTTAGTTTTTTCAGTTCTTTTAATGTAGAACAATAACAATTTAAACAGATGCTCATTATGTTTATCACACACACACACACACACACGCACACACACGCACACACATGCACACGCAGGCACTGTGCCACTGTATGTACTCACTTTTGGTCACAACACCTTCTAGGTGGATGATGTTCGGATGATCAAACTGTCCCATGATACTTGCTTCACCCAGGAAATCTCTGCGCTGCTTCTCTGTATATCCTACTTTAAGAGTTTTGATAGCCACAGGTAATACTCTTTTTCCTGGTAGTTTCAAACGTCCGCTACAAACTTCACCAAATTCACCTTGTGGTAAAGATAAAAAAATAATACTGTATAAACTCACTTAGAATTCTTATTCTAATAAAATTCTAAAGTCTTAAAGCATTAAGTTTCAGGTGGAAGAAAATAAACTAAGTGTGACATCAAACCTCCACAGGAGTATTAACAAAAGTAAATGTTATATTGGGAAATATCCTCTGAAGATGACCAAAACACACTTTAGGGCTTACTAGCTTCAATCATTTAACCTGTGTAATCCAAGTACTAACAGTAGAAAGAAATTAAAAAAAAAACTGACTCTAATTCTTTCTTTTTTACTTCTCTCATATTCTGTCAATGCCTACTGTTGATGGAAAAAAAATAAAACAAAAGGGAGTCGGTTGTGGTGACGCATGCGGGTAGAATTTGGTGAAGGAGGCAGAGACAGGAGGCTCACGAGTTCAAGGCCAGCCTGGGCTACACATTTTGGGCTGGAGAGATGGCTCAGTGGTTAAGAGCTACCACCTGCTTGTCTAAAGGTCCTGAGTTCAAATCCCAGCAACCACATGGTAGCTTACAACCCTCTGTAATGAGATCTGGTGCCCTTTTCTGGCCTGCAAGCATGAATGTAGGGAGAATATTGTATACATAATAAAGAATTAAATCTTAAAACAAAAGAAAACAAAAACCAAACCGACCAAACAAAAAAACAAGAAATAAGGGAACTAGGCCGAGATTAGCTGGGTGATGTAAAGACATGGTCAAGTTGAATTGAGCAAAGAAAATACTTTCCATATTATAGCTGCGCTGTACAAATACACAATACTACATGGGCAACGATTCTTTACTGAGTCTCTCTTCTAAGAAGGTAGACATGTGCTCCTTTATAAACACAGAAGTTTGAATTAAAAGGTGATCAGTCACAACTAACTTTTAGAGAAAGTCAGTTGCAAGAGGTTAAGAGCATTGGGTGTGACGTCAGGACATGGATGTATTACATTCTTAGTATAAATAAAGTTGAAAGGTCATAATGTGGCTGTCCTCTCACCTGCCCCAATGACTCTCTCAATGGTGATGAATGAAGCTTCGATCTCCTTTGCAAATTCATGGACAGCTTGACTGGGATCTTCATAGGTGTGCGGATCAATGTAGGTTCTCACCCCTGGCAGTTTAACTGTAACGATATGCGGACATTAATGGAGCAAAGGGGAAGTGCTCACTCATGCACCAACTTGATCAACACTCTAGTGTGACTGAATTCCCTTCTAAAAGGAGTTGAGTTGCAAGAACAGGCTTTCTTCTGATTTATGACAGTTATGTACACAGCTATTTTACTTTTATAACTTATAAATATGGACAGTCCCCTACACAAGAACTGTGAATATGCTGGCATGTCTACATAATCATCTTCTAAGATACTGTTCAGACAGACTCAGATGCATATTGAGAAGACTTTGATAAATGCAGAGGGCAAAAAAAAGTGGCCTCTTTGTTGATTTGGTCTAAAGGCTCATTTTTAGATATTGCAATAGATTAATAATTCTGAACTTAAAGATCATATAAAACTACTTCTTGTGGTGCTGGAAAAAAATTAAAAGAAAAACAGAACTACTTTTCACTTAATGTCTATTTCAAGAGATCCATATAACATTTTAGTCCAAGTTACCAATAATCATACCAGGATTGCACTTTAAAGATGGATAACAGACATATAGGACTGGGAAGTGGTCTCCTTGCTTTTCATCAAATTATATGTGGTCTCAGTAGAGGGAATAAAGCAAAAGATATCTGCCTTCAGTCATTTTTCAAATTGACTCATGTTGTGTATGCTAACTATCATGATTAAACCACTTATTCCTTAAGCTTTTTATTGAAACTGGATTTCATGCATTTGTTGAAATATGTGGCCCTTTTCAGGTCATTTCAAGCAAGGCTGATGACAGAAAGGTTTTGTACACCAGGAAATTCCCATAGAAGTCCCACAAAAAGAAGTGGTGGACTAACCTTAATTCATTAGGCCTGATGGCATGATTTAATAATGGAGTTCCAATCATTTTTCATGGAACTTAGAATTCACCTTGGAATTTGATTTGAACTATTGCTGTATTTTTATGGTAGGCAAGCATTTTTATTTTAGTGATAATAATGGAAACATTGGTTTTTGAACTGAATACCATACAGAGTTTGCTCAAGCCTCAGAGTTATAAATGCAAGAAATACTTCTTGTTTTATTTGTAATCGATGTGTTAAATTACTACAAATTGTCTAATCTGAGCAGCAATGAGAACAATAATAAAGTCTCCTGTTTTTATTTTGCACAATTTGCTTACTGTGCCCATTATGAAAGTGCATCTTTTCCTCTTCTGGATCCTGCTTGGCTTTGCTGTAGCCACACCGCCTAGAACAAAGTGAGCCACAGTTAGCCACATCTAAAAATAGTGAATCCATTACGTAACCCGTGGAGCAATGAATGCTATTGAATTTTCTCAAACCCAGAGCCAAGTTCCATACCAGTAATAAAAATTAGACTCACACTAATTTGGAATGGAACTCACTTTTCGAGCTGCTATTTTAGATACTCAACAAATAATGGTCTCTAGATTCAACTGTCTTAAGCCATCTAAGTCTATATTTAACGTTATTTCCTCTACCACACATTAGTCCTCTTCTCTACTCTTCTTCATTTATTCCCAGCAAATTTGCCACTGCCTTTTCCAGCTTTGATTGCGTAACATTTTTCTCTGGTTCAGTATTCTCCTGAAGCATTTTGGTCTTTCCCTCCCTTCCTTCCTTCCTTCCTTCCTTCCTTCCTTTTCTTCCTTCTTTTTCTTTCTTCATTTCTCCTCTTCTTTCTTTCTTTCTTTCTTTCTTTCTTTCTTTCTTTCTTTCTTTCTTATCTCTCTCTCCTTTTCTCTTTTTACTTCTTCGCTTCTTTCTTTTTTGTTTCCTTCCCACTTCTTTGTTCCTTTACTTGAGCTTCTTCCGCAACTCTTTTCAATGATATATATTCAGAATACTCTGTAATTCATCAGAAACATTTCTTGTGTCTTACCTCAAATCGTAGTCTCTGGTTTTTCTTAACTAGCCAATAATTTGCAAGGTTTTGAAAACTACTCTCATTCTGACAACATTTACATTTCACAAGCGATAACTTCTAATTTGGTGATTACATATTGCTTTTAACTATTAAATTGACTAAGATCCTTTTTTTTCTTTTTTGATGCCTCTTTCTTTTCCCTATGCTTATGAATGAATATTTTTTAAGATCCCAAGCATTTCTTTATTTTATCCGTCCATTTGCATCCTTTTCTATACTAGCTCTGAGTTGATTTCTTGGAAGGGTCTATTCTTACCTTTTAAATATTGCTTTTATTGAGATGTTGTAGGGCCAATCAAATTCAATAGACCTAACAAATAAACTTTTACTTTTTTCAACAGTTTTCATTCTGCTTTCTGCGACTAACTCTAGTATGAACATTTTCCTAAAAATTTGAGCATTTTTTTTCATGCTCTTTAGTTGTTAAATCCCAAGTTCTATGCAATATGCATCCTAAGGCCTGCCTCTGAAGCACCTCAACCATTGCATCAACAATGCATTTGTATTTATTATCTGGAAGCCTGTGCCTTCAGAACAATGTCTATCTATTCTATAGCTTATTTCCTAAAGTATACTATTTTTATTTTTATTTTAGATTTTTTGACAGGTTCTTTCTATGGATGTCAGGTTGTCCTGGACCTCACTATGTAGTCCAGGCTGGCATCTAACTCACAGATATCCTCCTGCCTCTTCATTCAGAGTGCTAGGAATAAAGATGTGTACCACCTTCTGCTGACTCTCAAAATCATACCAGATAATTATACTGCCAATGCATATTTACTTAACATATTATTTTATTGAATGATATTACTACACAAAGCCTTTAATAAAATAATAAATATTGACTATATCTTGCATACTTTGCTATATTTTATTTTTGTCCGACTAAAGATTATCTGCTTTTATAATTTGAACTTACTTGTCTTTTTAAAAGTATATTCTCTCTAACAATGTCCAAATTATATTTTTAAATTTTGATTTATATATTTTCCCCAAAACTTCAACTCCAGGAAGCTCTACTTCTCACGATGAGAATCTTGCACTATAGTGCTATACACTCATTTTAGTTTGATTTTCCTTCAGGATTTGTCAGCTACTTAAATGACAGGAACTAGTATTCATTTACAAATTTCGTCAGTGGCCTAGTGTCTGATTCGGAGTTGGCATTCAACATAATTTTACATAGATGAATGAATAAATGAACGACTGGATGATGGTTTGATTGTGCCTACAAGATGACAGGTATTTGGAAGATGGCTATGTTGATGAATACTGAGTTGATGTGATACATGATTTACCACATAACATTAAACAGTCAGAAAAAAATGAAAATATTTAAATTATTTTTTGTGAAACTCAAAGGAAGTGATTTTACTATTCATAAGATCCCATAACAAAATTAATCCATTAAATACAAAAGTTTCATTCATTACTGCATTAAGAAAATGCAACCAGAATGACTAAGTATTTTATTACAAATTTAGTTGATAATTTTTGTATGTATTGGTACAATGTTAAATAAAGCTTTACCAGGATTGCACTTTGGTTTTGTAATGGGAATATTTAAAATGATTCATGTATTTTAATATAAAAACAATACAGAGTCTGTTTTGTGGTTTCCTAGTGGCTATTCAAACAGATATAACAAAACAATAAACACATACATCTTAATACCACCTTTATAAAACGTACGCATTGTTTTGTTATGTAACTGGAAATTAAATAGTATAATACAGCTGACGTAATTTTTAGAGAACTTAAAGTAATGATTAAAATATATTGTTTTAAGAAAAGGAGAATACACCTGAGAGAATTGGTGTATTTTAAATACTATTACTAACACTTGATATATTTCTTATTCAGGAGCTCTTAAGGCATGTATCACTTCACCACATTGAGGTAGATAGAAGAGTGTAGACACAAACACACAAAACTGTACTGCAATAGAATTTTGTCTATTCCAGATAATATGTTTCACTTCATTGTTCCTAGTTTTCTAAGTATTGCGTGTTTCTTTTTATCTCTAGTGTAAGTGACTCAGGAAAGCAGCTACTGCTATGTCTCATAAACAGTGCTCTAAACACAATCACATCAACTTATCCTGAGGTTTGTGATATCTAAGCCATCCTGGAAAAAAGTTGTTGAAGGAATTCTAAGGAAACCTAAAAGGCTTATGAATCTTTGTAGTTTACCTTGGCAAACAATCATCCATTTCCACTTTCGAAACTCCCACTTGAAAAGTATATACCTAAATAACAACCTGCCAAAACTACATTTTCAATAACTTTTATCATTAAATAAGCCTTACAGATATTTAAAATGGAAATAAAACTTTAGATCTCATCTGAAAATAAAATTGGGAACACATTGATGAGGAATGGTTAATATTTTATTACCTGGAAGTGAAAGTCAGGGGTTTGACAAAAACGGGGTTATTCTAGGCTATGTATATCTAGAGCTCTGTAACATCAACACTGCATGTCACATTAACACATAAAATTAAGTTCTGGAACCCCTAAAGCATCATTAAAACAAACTTCAACAAGACAGAACCAGTGAAGTGCAACAGGCAGAAGCAGGCATTCCAGTAGTAGTTCAGCCTCATTAGCAAAACTTTGCATAGAAGCGTGTTCAGTTAATATAATCTTTTCTACCTGTTCCAAATGCACAATTTTCACTTGTCAAATACTCAATGAAGATGTCACTCTACACATAAACTGTCCTTCATATGCTCCCAAAATGTTATTTTTTTCTGAACAGAGAAGATGCTCTTTATTTTCCTTCATATTACTATTTTATCAAGCTTTGAAATGATTTCCTTAGTAATTTATGAAGTGTTTGTTTTTACAGGAACTAGCTTATGTATTCTCTTGCTTTCAAGAAAAAATTATTCTATTTCTGTAACCAAAATGAGCTATTATATAGTCATATTCATTAATTAGTGTTCATTAAAACTCCGAGAGAGGTGCTTGACATAGAAGTATAGCCATGACTCCATACGAATTTAGAAATCAAATCATTATTTTCCTTACCCATCCTAAGAATCAAGATTATATACCCTTGGCAATAGTTATGGTGATATTGAAAATTTGATTCTAGCCATTAGATGTCTAGTTGGACTTTAGAAATCACACAACCCATAAGCAGACAAAACACTCATCTATGTAAGGATGAAAGTGTTAAGGAGTAATTTTTTCTGGTTATAAATTAATAAATTTGGGATATAAGTATAGGGCACTCCAGAGTACAAAGCAATACACAGAATCAATGAATTATTAATGGCTCTCTTGTGGCTAATTAGGAAATGGTTGCTGAATGGAATAGCCAAGAAGAAAAAATACAAATTCTGGCTCCAACAACAGCTTTCACACAATCAGGGTGTCCTAGTATCTTAATCTATAGTGATATATTATGAACATTTTCAAAATTGACTAATGTTGCAATGAATACAGTAGTGTAAGGAGGGATAGTTTTGGATTCTGATTTCTATAAATGATTGAAGATGAGTATATTTCTTTATCATCTTTTGTTTTGAAAGTTAACTATAATGTGCTTTTGTTGAACTTTATGTCAAAACTTTTAAAAACTCAACAATTTACAGAAGCCTTAGCATTTATGTCTTCCTCAGATAAACTGCAAAACATAGTCTTCTAAAGCCAGGTGTCATTATGTAACCTCATACTATCCTGAAATTTGCTATGATAACCAAATGGCCCCAAACTCACAAAGATCCACTATCCTCTTCCTCCAGGGTGCTGAAATTAAAGTCTATCTACCACACTGATTTAAAGTAATCTTTCTTAAACCACACCACTGTGTAACACCACACTCACGTTTTTCCTGACATAATAATGAACCTAACCTTTTTATAATGTTCAATTTAGAAAAAATATGGCTGCAATAATAAAAAGGTAAGGCACATCATTTGAGTAATTTTTTTTATTTTGTACTTCAGGAGTCCATCCACTTAAATCAGGCATTTGGATGCATGCATTTAGTCTCAGCACATGGGATTATGAAGCAGGAGGAACTCTATCAGTCACAGTCATCCGGGGTACATAATTCATTCCAGATCAGTCTGCACTGCAGAGTAAGACCATTCCAGTGGGTAGAGTTGGGAACATACGATGAAGAGTTTTATCCACTTAAGCATAGATGTTTTACTTAAAAGTTCAGTATATCTACTAAATACTGGATGGGTAAATTTTGTTTACAATAAGTGTATGGCAAGGTTATGGAAGAATGCATGTAAATGGTTTATTGGACATTTAGGTTGTCTTACTAGCAGAACATTACGAATCCCATCCATATTTTTTTCACATAAATACAAGGAAGCTGTGGTGCCAAGACCTTTGTAGACAGTGTCATGTAAACTACAAACATAACTCATTGAAACTTCTCATTTTTACTTCTCAGGAGAAATGTTTCTACATGGAAAATTAGTCTTCATAAATATGGGAATGGTACAATGAATATTTTATCAAAAGGGCCTTTGCAAACATTGTATCTGAGAAATATGATTTGTTCACTTATCTAAAATATTTTTGTGATCACTAATAATAGAAAACTGAATATATTTGTTGTTTAATCTAAAGAATACTTATAGTCTCACTGTTGAATTAAAATTTAATTCACTTAGAATTTTAATATAAAAATGCATTCATAATGTCTGATATAGGAGGATTGCTTTCACATTTATACAAGGTTTATACACCTATTCAATGAAATTTGTAGTTAATACATGAGAAAGAAGGTAGTTGTGTTGAAAAGTTAAGATGTGGATTTATCAAAGAATTCATGATCTTTTCAGATTTAAATGTGTGAGCCCTATTTCCACACACACGAATATCACTAATGAGCAAAAATCAGTTGTTCTTAATAATGTTAAATTACTACATTAATAATAAATGTAATAATTTCAAATGCCATCTCTGACTAAGTGACTAATGCTCTTGTTGCTCCTCCGGACAAACTGCTCATTTTCCAGAACTCACTGGGTCACACACAATCACCATAACTCCAGCTCCGGAGCACCCAACACCCTCCTCTGGCTTCCATGACCACCTGCACACACCTTCACAAAGCCACGTCCATACACACACAATACAGATGAAATAAAAATTAAATAAATATATTTTTTAAAAGCTGATATGTAATCCTCTATAAAGCATTTAAACTGACTTTTATTGAAAATTTTGACAACAAATGAAAATAATACACAAATGCAACTGTAATCTACAAAAGAAATGTCTAGATTACTTCACAATCTAGGTCACTACGATGTAGGAGTCACTCTAATGAAATAACAGAATTCTGCTGTCCATCCTAACTAAAAATATTAAAATTATGAGCTGACTATATATTTAAATTTTGTTTTGTTTACAAATAATTAAGGTTATCCCAGTTGGACATTGGATCTTAAATATATATTTATTTGGTAGTATCAAAATAGGAATATAACTTCAAATATACGAAATAATTGTATTCCATTTTAATTACATTGTATTTTCTCATCAATGCCACATGTATCCATGATATTTATGATGATAGAAGACTGTGGTCACGTTATGGACATATCATGGTTCTGGGAGACAGAATAGGTGATTTTACTTGGACAGAAGTAGCATTGTACTTCCACGCATGATATGGATTTTGTTGAATGGAACAACAAAAACAGTGACATGTTAAATATGATAGATGCTGTACTCCTTGGATTCCTACTTCAAATCAGAACCACTGGAAAGCCTTATAGAAGAAGCACAGATCTTGACAGATGTCTCTACTCTGCTCACAGTATTTGACTTAAAATGACCCATTATCAAATAATTGCTTAGGAGGTTCTATTTGGGAATGAGGTCCATCTACTCTTGTCAACTTTAAAGTGTAGCTGGTTTACTAACTGTTAAGATATACAGAGATGGAGAAAGTAAGTAAATGCTGGAAGTAGTACATAGAGGTGGACATCACCCAGGAGTGAAGCGGGAGCGAACACTAACCATATTAGGCTTGGATGGGCAACAGCGCACAGGGAAGAAGCCCTTCCACAGCCACACTCGCAGCAACTGAAAAGCAAACAAGAGAGCCCAAGATAAGGAAGCGATCCCACTCCCTCAGAGCAGCATAAAGACACTGTGGGTTTCCCTCAGTTGTGTGCTTTACTTTTCCAAGACATAAATTCCTACACATACACAATCAATTTCTTTTCAAGATGCCATTTGACTTAAGAAATCTCTCAGAACAAGAAATACAGAGTGGTTCCAAGTAGCTACTTTTACTTTACTTAACACTGTTATTCAGTAGGAAACATAATGAGCCAATATGTTTGAATTGATTGTATTCAGTTACTATAACATGCAAATAAGGATATGCAAAATTAACTGTTTTCTATGAATTCCCTCAAAGTCATATTCTGAAGATATAAGTAGCTATTTATTAATAGGTTTTGTAGGTAGCCTCAAGTTTCGAATGATAGCAAGGTCTTACCCTTTTAATCCACTAATACTTTTGTGAGTGCAATTGCTTATCAAAGACTAATGAAAATGTCATGTTAGGCAATTCTAAAATAACTTTTGGAAGACCATCAATTTTAGTTTCCATTTTTGGATGTTGAAAATTCAATGCTAACTGTATAATGTCAGATTATAGCAATATAAAAATAAATTATAGATAGTGCATGCGTTTCTGGGGATAGTGCAACACTCAAAAATTCTTTTAATTTTCCTAATAGTGATAGAAAATGTCCAAATATATGAAGTAAATTATTTAATAAGATGCATTTTGTTGGTAGAAACCATGTAAACTTACAATGGAATGCAGCAAAGAAGTGATTTAGTGCTTCAATGAACTCACTGTCATTTATATTTATGAACAGCACATTTTCGGAATTTCTGGAGACCTGTAATGGAACTCAGTAATGGTATCATATACCATCCAGTCCAAGCTTATGATTAAAATCTTTCTGTTTTGAGTCTTACTTGAAATGTATCTATTGTATTTTATATGAAATTTAGAAAGTAAAATAAAGACAATCTCCATTATATTTCCAAATGCCCATGAATATAGTATAGATAAGCATGTTGGGAAACAACCCCAATGGATTTTCCCCACAAGAATATTCAGATCCATATGTTTTATTTTCTCCTCCTTCGCCCTTATTTTCTCTTTCAAAACATCATGGTACATTAATACCAAGTATTGATAAATGTCTCAGTATTTGGTTATCACTTCATAATAAAACTGATACTATAACAATTCTTTTAAATGTAAATATCCATATATTTTTATAATGAGCTCAAATTATATTTATATAAAATCACAGTTATACAAAAAGTTTAAAGTATTTCCTTCTTTGGGCAGATTTTAATATCTTTATATTTACAGCAATGTTCTGAGATAGCTTCATCCCATCTCAATGATGAGGAAACTAAGGTGCTGGGTGTCTAAATTATTACAAAGCAAATATTCATTTATGGAATAACCTAAATTCAGATCATGTTGATGGATCCACTGTTCCCATTCCTGCCTAGAATGCTACATAATCTTCCAGTGCAGTGATGAGAATCTCATGCAAGTAATTTTCCTACTTTACTGCCTTGTGTCAGTACTCAGATTACAGGTAGAACACTGCTTCAGGGCCCAGGCCAGTCTATCAGCCCAAGTCAAGTACCGTTTTTCTGAAAGATGTCACCTTCGCTGTATATGGCTCTTTTTTATTTTCTTTTGCTAGTGCGAAATAGAGTGTTATAGAGACTTATGTAGTGACATTTTATTTCTATTTTAATAAATAAGGCTTGCCTGAAGATCAGAAAAGTAAAATAGCCACACTGGGCAGCCTATAGACCAGGCAGCAATGACATACACCTTTAATCCCAGTAGCCACACTAGCTTGCTATAGAAACCAGGCAGTAATGGTACATGCTTAATCTCAGAACTATAGAGGATTGTAGAACAGGAGGAGACAGCTCTCAGTCTCATTCTGATGTTTCCTGGAGGCAGGGTCATCATTTTGGACTGAGGTTGAGATAAAAACCAGTGACTGGTTATTTTGCTTTTCTGGTCTTCAGATTGAACCATAATATCTGTCTCTCAGGTTTTACTCAAAGTGCTCCACACTTACAGATTTAGTTGCTACGAAGTGGAACAATATTGTCATGGCTTTGTAAATTTTTAAAGAGTGTTGGTTTCTGAAGATGATGACAATTCCTACATTTTCTTGCTTTTACATTCAAAATTTAAATTCAGTAATATTTTCATATAATTGCTGTTAACAATACAATTACAATATTTACATATATCTGCTAATAAAGGATTGTTTATATGCATTAATTGTACGTATACAGTACAACTCAGCAAATAAAACTAAATAGCAATTAACTGAAGCAAAGATATCCAGTTAAATTTAGTAGAAAAATGACGAGGTAATTTCTCCCTAATCTACAACTATCTCAATGAAAAAGGTTAATAAACATACTTAGAATTGTGCTTAAGAATGCTTCAACAGCCAAATGTGATTGGACATCATCAATAATCAGAGTTCTAACAACAACATTAACAACAATTACGTCATGATCCTAGCAATAGCAGAAAAGTTTTATTCAGTGCTCTTAGGTATAAAACTGTAAGTATTATTATCTTATGAATTATAAGATATATCTCTCTTTTCTCCTCTCTCTTTTCTAACCCCATGCAGTTCACTATAATTAAAACATGATCTACAACTTCTATTCCTGAAAATCACAATTACCTTCACCCATCATTATAATTTTACTTTGTTTTAGATACATCTAATAAAACAATTAAAGATACAGAAAATATGTACACAGGTTTCCTGGAATCATTGCTTCAAATATTTGACTTGTTTTAAGATGGCAGAATAGATTGATGGGTAACTAAGTTGTGTCTAAGGAACAGCTATGAAACAGTGATAATAATATGTCCTAATTCACAGGTTTCTTTCAAAATAGAGTAAGTGAGAGGATATGTAAATAGGACTTTGATAAACTGGGACTTCATTGGGACAAAGTAAATATAATTAATTTTAGCAATATTGTAATTAATGCAAAAAGATCCTTTAATAAAAGAGCAATTAATTATTTTCATGATTTATATATTATTGACATATTAAATAGTCCCATTATTATATAATTGAATTATTTTTAACTACATGCAAATATATACAGAGAATGGTCCATGTAATTTTTTAAATTTCTACAAAAATACATTTTCTAAGGATTTATAATGAAAGCTTTCTTGTATTCACATTATTAAAAGAGTTGAGTTTTTTCTATGCATATTTGAAGCAGATAAATAACTAACATAACTCCATAAACTAGTCTCTTAAAATAAATTCATAGAAGTTTGTCACAAGGACGCTACCACCAGGTGGTAGAAAAACGTATGTTTTCTTATTCAATAAATATTCCAGAAAAGGCAGGTTGGAATTCAAGTCTTTAAGATGGTTTAGAAATTGAAAGTCAAATATGCTGGAAATAGCAGCCAATAAAATTTCTGAGAGCAATGCTTGAGCATAGGGACATCAGCATTCTTGGCAGTTCTTAGCACCTGGAATTCCACAAGTAACTACTGGCAGCTATAGCAAGATGATGAATTTCCCATACATAAATACATGTTGTGTGTGTGTGTGTGGGGGGGAGAGAGAGAGAGAGAGAGAGAAACAGAGAGAGAGACTTCATGCACACCTGTGCCCGTGTGAGCAAAATAATCTTGCTGCTATAGAAGCAGGTGATTATAAAACCTCCAAGGGAAGAGATCCTCAAGATACTAGTTCAGAAAAACAAGACTAGAGACTATGAATGCCTAAACACATACGTTCTCAAATAAGAAATCGTAAGAAAAACAAAAACAGCAAAAGAGCCAAGTTCACAAAACAATTGTTGGACAGCAACTGTTTTTAGCTTAGTAGTAAAACAAAAAAGGTTGAATCATTTGTCCTTTAAGAGTGACTCCACAGTGAGTAACAGCGCTCTGTCCTGGAGCAAACAGAGAGAATCTAGCTAGTGCAATTGTCAGATAGATGACACCCTGCTTACTCTCAGTAGGGTTCACATCTTCAATTTTTTAATTGATATGAGATAATAAACTAGGAAGACACTATCCCAGATCACTCTGAAGACCAGCAGTATCTGGCAGCCTTGGTACCAGAATCCTAAATATTGGATAAAAAACAACAGTCCTTTGTCTTCAGAATGTCTGCACCACTATTGCAATATATAGTATGTATTTGAAAATCCTTTTCTAAGATTGGCCTTAGAACTTGTTATGACATTAAGGGGTCAACACTAAGCACCACTTTAATCACCACTGTACTGGATGTAAGTCTCCTCCCCTCACGCCCCTCTTTGTTGTTTAATTCTTTGTACCACATTCTTTCAAACATTCTGATTTCCTTGACCTCTTCTGACAATTTAAGAAGTTTCACAAAAACTTTTGTTACAGAGCTCTCTTCCTGTTCAGAATGTTTAAAAAAGAAATCCTGTAGAACACCAAAACAAACTTACACAGTGTTTTGTTGTAAAACTTTAAAAGAACATGAACTAGTTCGTTTCTGTTGCTGTGATGAAGCAAATATCAAAACGAATTTAGTGAGGAAAGGGTTTGCTTGTGATCATAGCTCACAGTCCATCGTTAATGTAAGTCATGGTAGGGAGTAAAGACAGGAAGAAATTGGAGGTAGGAAATTAAACAGAGACCATGGAGGAACACTGTTGGTTGGCTTTCACCTCATAGCTTGATAGTTTGTTTTTTGGTAGAGCTCAATATCATGGTACCTCCTAGAGGGGCTGGATCATTTCACATCAATCATAAAAATGTTTCATAAATCCTACACTCATCCTGATAAACGCAATACCTTAATCTATGTTCCCTCCTTCCAGTTTTTATAAAGTTGGCAATAACTAAAGAGCATAAAACTCAGCAGTCTATGCTCCATTATATTATAGATGTGTATATGACCGAGATTATATTGAAAACTGAGGAAAATTGAATTATACACAATTTCATAATTGTGAAGTCGTGAATCTGCCTTTAAAACAAAATTGCAAATACAAACAAAAATTAAGTAATTTTAAATGGGGAATCAAAAAAGCACTCAACTTATTACATTGAAAATCATAATTTGATCCAAAGAAGACAATTCTACATGAAAGGAAAGAAACAATATTTGGGCAAAGAGGACTTTACAGTAAACTTCAATCCCTTTATTTCTATTCTTGACAGCTACACAAACATGCTGAGTCTCTAGTTATTTCATTTAATCATTCTAATGATCCAGAAATCATTAAGATAAGATGATATCCTCCATTCTACAAAAGAAGGCCAACAATAAATCTTTTACTGAAAGGATTTTACTGAACATGCTGCATATAATTTTTTATTTAAGAATATATTAGAACTGCAATGACTATTATAAAATATCGTGTAAACTTTTGCCATAGTGATAGAGCAGGCAATTATCATTGCATGCAAACATTCATTGAAATCTTTTGTTCACTTTTACAATACAAAAATTATAAACAGGAGAATTTATTTTAGGAAAGGAAACACAAAAACTTAAGCAAAAAAAAAAAAAAAACAACCAAAGACCAAATCTTATCTTAGCACAACAAATGAGGAACCTGATTCGAAAACAAAAATATTAGTATTGTTTTTACTACAATTAAGAGTTTCCAGATTCTGTGCAGGTTAAAAGGTATTGATGCAATACTTAGTCAATAAATACTTTGTATTGAATTATGTGCTTGTCTTACAATGGTCTTGGGAGAATTTATTTATTGAATGAAAATGATTATGTATAATTAGCATATTAATTATCTGCTTGTTAATAAAATCTTCTAAAGTACATGGGTGAGCTTATGAGCAATTTGTTTCCTTATAGGTACTTCAAATAATCTCTTACAATTTGTTTACAATATTAATTTACATTGTCCACAAATGAAGTGGAACATTTCTATATAACTATAAATGCTATTGTACCTTTTAAGAATTCAAACAAGATATTGCCTAATGTGCATATGTAGAGGCTTTAGTTAATTGCAAGATTAGTGTTATTGAAGTTTCCTTTGTGCTTTTATATTTTCAAGGCCAGTTACTTGAATAGTTTGCCTATGTATTTCACAAAAATACATAGCTGTAGAATTATATTTACTTATCCTTCTTAGTTGCTGGACGACAAAATTAAAGTTACCTGAAAACCAATTTCAGTTTTATTTATGTGCTTTCTAAGAGCTAGTCTGCAAAAAATGTCAGATTTTTTACAAGAAAGTTGTTGCTTGTTAACTTGATTCAGAGTCAGAATATAACAGAGCACATTTAATTTGTACATATACAACACACATGTATATATGTATATGTATATTTAAGACCAATTCTATAAGTTAATTAAATTAGATAAACTTTCTTCTTTGCATGACTATTTTCTGAAATTATGGAAGGCCTGGATATGATATCAGTATGTATTCAAACATAGGAGGGAAACTTATAATAATGCTCACAGAAATGGAGTACATCACCACCTCTACCGCTTTCACCAAGTCTAATGCTAGTAGAACAATAAAATTCCAAAGAGAAAATTTATTTAAAGTCTTACTATTTTTATCCTAGACAGAAGTAGTAGAGATAAATACAGCACACATATTCCTGACTATAGGAAAGTTGTTCTGAGGTTTGAAAATGTGGATTTCACTGTCTCACTGTAGAACGTGTGCTCTCGTTTAGAATGCCCAGTTATAGCCATAAATAATGTCTATCAATGTATCAGAATAATGACATTCCCATGCTTCCTTTCCTTTCTGTATCATTGACATGTATAATTGAATGTCTTTTTCTCAAATGTTTGCTTTAAAATAAAAAGAGAGACAGGAGAAAACAAAATGAACATTCTTCTTAAGTATTCTAAAATTTTAAATATTTTATTCTTTATCCAAAACAAATGCCATGCATATTATATTGGTAAATTGTTCCATGTTGTTGTTCCTCACCAAGAAGTTAGCTATTGAAACAGGGTTACTACCTACCCACCTTTTCAGACCTAACTGTGGTCTGGTGTTGGACTACTTCCCTAACATTGTGATTGGGAAGGAAGAGAACAATGGAATAACCCAAGAAAACACACACTGACAGTGGTTCTGAAACTTCCTAATACTTTGACCTTTTAACACAATTTCTCATGCTGTGTTGAACCCCAACCAGAAAATTATTTTGTTGCTACTTCATAAGTATAATTTTGCTACTGTTATGAATCTTAAAGTAAATATCTTATATGTAGTAGTCCAAGGACTCAAGGCCTATGTAAATATTTGATATGTAGTCCAAGGACACACAACCTACTGGTTGAGAATCACTGAGTTGAAAGGTATATTAGTTCCATTTGATATTATTATAGATTGTCTTCTGTCTACAAAAATAAAAATGCTTACAGTGAGAAACGAAGCTGAACGTTTAACCATGAATCAGAAACTTCAGCTTCCCCACTTGAGTTCTCCTTAATGATGTGAGTGGCCTGCTTGATTGTCATATGTCTACGTGCTTCTGTTGTTTGTTGTACTACTTAGAAGCGTTATTACGGATACGCTCTGTTCTATCACCACATCTCTCTATTGGGAACTCCAGGCAGCTGTCTTGACAAGATTTCAACATTTAATTTGATGATGCTTTGTTATCTACCTCTGTCTGTCCATCCATGCATCCATCTATCCATCCATTCTATCTAGATATCAATCTAACTTTCTATCTGTCTGTTGTTCCCCCCTTTGACTTTTGTATACTTATTAAACTCACTTATTTAGATTTCAAAGGAAAGATGGATACTGTAGATAACTTTTCAGATATTACAAATTGAATAAAACAGAAAGATGATATGCACCATGGAAGCAGTATTCTTGTCTGATATCACAATGAAAATATAATATGGTTTCTTGTACCACCTTGAAATGTAATAATTAACTCCTTTAGGTTTAAAAAAATGTGTTTGTATAGGAGAAAAAAATACAATTTGTGAAGAAGGAATAGTGGAAGATGAGACCAGCCATTTCTGAAGGGAAGCCAAACCACAAGGAAACAATTGAGATTTCTGTACCAATCAGACCAAAGAGTCAGACTTTCTAATAATAACTGCTGTTTCTTTACTTTTGCCTTCACTCACTTCTGACTTGTAGATGACTAGAGGCAGCCAAATCGCCTAGAAAGCTCTGTTTCGATTATCCCATTTAACCATTCCTATGCCATCAATTCCTACTTGGGACATACATGAAGGATTTCAGAGACCCCTTTTTCATGTATAAAGCTACTCCACTATCATCCTGTCTCTGCTTGAGTTCTCTCTGTCAAATGCAAATAATGTTAGTTCAATCACTTCTTATCAAATATCTTTTTAAACAATTTACTGACTCTGACTTAGCTTCTATTAAAGTATTTCCAGTTTATTTTTACTGAAGAAACAATCTTTTGTTGCTCAATAAAAACATGATTTCAAATTTTCAGTTGGCTATACATTTACAACTTTTTCTGAACAAGTACTACTACATTAACATATAGCCTACTTTAAGCAGTGGGTTTTCTTTTATTCCTTTACTTTGTAGCAAAGAATACCCACACTGAAAAAATACAAGCTACCTTCTTCTTTATCAGATGAAAGTCATTGGACTTCATCACTCATTTCCTGCTTCCTGTTGAACCCAGTCTACTTTATGTTCTTCATAGAAGAGCACATGTTTATCACCAAAAATGAGTGACCAGCTATTTGATTTTTTTTATCTTAATGAAAGTAGATAGAAAAAGTGAGGACTGATAAATATGCAAAAATATTATACTACTCTTCATTGCTTAAAAAAAACAAGGGCTATTTATGAATTTATCTAATTAAAACACACCTGGAAAATATCCTTAATTAAGAATTAATAATGGGATGATGCTAATTAAATATATGAGTGAATACTAAAAAAGATCTCAAAGAAATAAGGCATTCCATTTCTAATATATGTTTCCTACACCAAGATTTGTATATTTCTTTTAAACTGATTAAAATATTTAATTAGTCCATTGAAATTGTCATACACACTTTGATCATGTTAATTATTCCTCAAAACTTGTATGTTACTATATTTGAAACATGCCTGTTATCACAATAATGGTGAAGTTAAAGGGACTAAGGATTCAGTTACATTACTACATGACTAAAGAAATGAAATCATTCATGTTTATCAAAACATGAGAAAAGCTTGTGTTATGTGAAGAATGCATTATGAGAAATAAACAGTATTTGAGAGTGATATAAATGCTGCATTTTTAGATCAGTTTAATTAATTCTGTGAAAGCAAATTTTGTTTGCTAAGGAAATCAGTAATATCATTTATTATACTAGTAACCACAGGTATTAATAATATATATTATTCTGTTGAAAACTGTAAGCTACTATATGTACATTTTATTTATATATTTATTGCATAAATTCTATATCTATAATATATTGAGATCAAATTTGTTCACAATTAATTTATAAATATAATTTCATAGAAAGACATACATATATATTGCCACACAATGTATATATTTGATTTATATTGGTGATTTTAAGGTTCCTACAATGTAGTTCCCCAATTAGACACTGAAAAAGATGTTAGTGTTATAAAATTTAGTCTAATAAGGTGTTGCTACAAATCAAGTAGATTGGCAGAGAATCAGTATAGACTAAGTATCGATTTAGATTTATAGTGCACATTATAACTTAGAAGTCAGGGACAAGAATTTCAAGGGATTCTAATGGTAGTGTTAGATATTTTCATAAAGCTATGGAATGCAGAAATATAAATCCACAAACACACAAAATAAACCTTTTTATATTCTCTGGAAGAAATTACCAGGAGACTTCAATAATTGACTTTCCCTACATGCAATTCTATGATTTTGTTAAGCTGAATGTATACATAGTATATATCTGTAATTTATAATATATAATGAAAAAATATTATAAAATTTGTCTGTATATTTAGAACATACTGTCCCCAAAATAAAGAAATACAAAAAAATGCATACCTATTTCATCATATTAAGCCAGAAAATATATGATAGGTTAGAAGCCACTTGACAGTTTCATGATATGTTGGAAATACTAGGTGATGCCATGAGATATAAACAGCTATTCATCAGTATGTATCTGTATTACTAAAAAATGTTTATATTTACTGAACCTTGTTTGAACTACTCAGATAGGTTCCAAGTATACTAGAAATAATAATAATAACATTCTCACCAAAATAACAATAAGGAAAATGAAGATAAATAAGTGAAAAAATATGTGAAAGATAAGACATTATAACACTAATGCACCATGAACCATTATTTATTAAATATATTTTAATTAAATTAGTTTCAACTTTAAATTTCAATTTTAAATATATTAAAATTATTTTCAATTTTCCAAGTTTACTAATTTGAATATGAACTGTACCTCAATTATTTTATGTATCAAAGCTTGTTAAAAGTTATTGGAATTTTTGGAAATAATTGTGATATGAAGAATTTGATAATTTATTAAAAGTTTAAAATAATCCCAAGTTCATAGCTGAATCAGTTACTAAACCTTATAAGCACATGTGGGATAGTTGGGGGAATCCAGTCACCAGGATCTTATCTCCTACCCTTCTTTAACAGTACATCTGACCCTTGGCTTGGATGGGCTAAAAGGCTTTGCTCTACCTTGAAACTTTACTTTATCACCGGCCTACAGCAATGAAGCCACTGGTTCACCCATTAAACAAAGAAATCTGTAAGCTAATTTACACATCAGCTAAATATAAATCAGTATCAGAAGTAAAATAATAAACACTCAGTGCTTAAAGATATTTTAAAATCTTTTCAAAATTTTAATGCTGGCTGGATATGTAGAACTTCCAAGAAAAAAAATTAATTTTAAACAAAGGAGCTCAGATTTGCCTCTGGAAAGTGAAAGGGAAAAGGGACAGTAGTGTCAGAGTAACAAATTGATTCCATTAGAAAGAAGGAGAATTCCTGGAGGCAAGCGAGAGAGGCCCGTGAATAGGGGAATACATAAACCAGAATGGTTAGTTTGGAGTTGACTCTAGAAGGAGCAATGAAATAATGAAAACTCAAGAAATGAGAGCTTTCCTCTAATGTCATGGGTTCTAAACTAGTGGAGCTATTGATTTGTCTCCTCTCAGGATGGAAACCAGGCCAAAATGAAAAAAAATATTGTGATGAAAATTAATCTTCATTGTGTATTGGATTATACTTGGAATCACTTAGGTAGTGGAGAGTCACACCTCTAGGTGTGTCTTTGGAATCATTTTTAGAAAGGACTATGAAAGAGAGAGAAAGAACCAACAGACAGAACTACAATGTGGGCAGCATCATAGCATGGGCTGAGAAAAGAATGAAAATGAAAACAGGGACGAAATAATCTAGCAAAATATTAGCTAGGATCTCTTTCTTTGATCCTCAATTAATGAAATGAACAGCTCTAGTCTTCTAAAAGTTACCAGCTATTAGACTGAACCTTCTGAAGCAACAAGTCACAGGAAGTTCTCCTGACTTGAGCTGTCTTCCTCAGTTGTTTCTTCCAGAGCAGACAACAGAGTGGTAAAATGACCAATGAAATCATCAAACATGTTCTGCTATAACCTTAAAATATTTTTTTCTATTTCTTCTATTTCAGCTTACACTAGCCCAATGAAACTTCTTTTTAATATACTTTTATTTTTCACATTTTTCGATGACTGCTGAGCTTCTCAGGAGAGAACCTTACACACTGTGGAAACCTAGTGACCTGAGGTTGATTCCTGAAAGCCACATAAAGGTGGAAGAAGAGAGCAACTACACAATGTCATCTACTGATCCTCAGCAGG
>LOEQ01006498.1:100972-114562 GCA_001685075.1 Bramus lutescens | reverse complement strand
TACTTCCTGCCTGGTTGCCCTGCCTATACTTCCTGCCTGGCTACTGGCCAATCAACATTTTATTAAAACAATACAAGACCATTGTCCCACAGTGGATATGAAATATTTTCTCTGAATTTGTCAAATACAAGTGGACTAGACATTTTTGATGTATTTATTGCCTGTATATATGGTATATAGTCATTGCAATTAGTATATATAGTTTTCTTATATTAGTTATTGCTTTCTTTTTATTTTTTTAGACAAAAAGGGGAAATATAGTAGCATTTCAAATGTATTTTAATAAATAAAGACTGCCTGAAGATCTGAAAGTAAAACAGTTCCACTGGTCGGCCTTACAGACCAGATTATGGTAACACACACCTTTAATCCCAATAGCTACAATAGCACCCATTTTTATCCCAGTAGCTACCCTAGTCACCATAGAAATTGGGTGTTGCATGCCTTTAATCCCAGTTCTAGAGAAGAATATAAGATGGGGTGAGACAGCTTTCAGAGACAGTCTTCTTCAGAGATTCCTGGAGGCAGGATCTCCATTTTCAGACTGAGGTCAAGGTAAGAGCCCCTGGCTGGCTGTTTTGTTTTTCAAATCTTCTGGTTGAACCCCAGTTTCTGTCTCTGAGCTCTCATTTTATTGTGCTTCAACTCAGAATGTGGTAAGCTATTGAAAGGCAGGGTGAGCTGTCAGGATAGTTTGTGCGTCTCAGATAACAAATGCAGACAGTCTCTTCTTTTCCAAGTGGCAAATATTCTCCCCTAGTATATGTGTTGGCTCTGCTCAACATCCTCTTTGCTAACTGAATTCTAGGTCAGAAAAAGCCCCCACCCCATGGCAACTGAGCTTCTAACTTGGTGGAGCAGTTTCTTACCATTCCAAGATTATACAACTAATTTCATGAGTTTTCTTTTACTTTTACATTTGCTGTTTGCATTTGCATTTTTAATTCACATATAACTCATTTGGTATATGTCATAAATCTGACTGTAAATTGTTTTCTTTTCCAAATTAACGCTAGCACCAAAAGAACTCTTTGCTTATCTTGAATGGAAATGCCAATTATATGATGATTAATTTCACATATAAATTTGTGTTTTCTTCCACTATGTACCTCCTCCCCTCCTCTCCCCTCTACTTCCGTTTCCTCCCCTTCCTTCCCTCCTTTTGTGCAAATCTATGCTGCACAGAATGGACTTGTAATGACATTTGATTAATCTTATATGCTCTTCCTTCTCTGTTACATACCTCAAGGAACAATGCTCTAATTCCCACTTTAACCAGAGAACAGGTTTCCTGGGCTCCTCTCCCCTCTTTTCTTATCCTGAATGTTGAAGGTCTCAATCATTCCTAACTCCATATACTTTTCTTCATGGGCATGCCTCTAGTTCCTTTTAGTAATGAGCCACCTGTATTAAAATGTCAAACTGATGGTCCAAACTTGCTGAGAATAATTTTGTTGTTGTTGTTCTCAACCCTTTGTTCTCCAGCTATGCCACAGATACATCAAGGTCTTTCTTGATTCTGTAACTTTATATAATGAAATACTTTTTCTTGTTTGGATACTCTAATGAGCTTTTTGGCTTCAGATAAGCAAGATAAGCAACACTATCATAAGAACAATGATTATGGCAAAAGTTACTGGATACTTACCTAGTAGCAGGTGCTCAGCTAAGTTTTCCAGCTCCATCAACACGTTGCATCATTGTGACAGCCCTGACATGGGAATTCTAACCCATCCTGACACACACATGAAAAGCTGGAGGCTGAGAGATTTGAAATCAACTTCCCAAGGCCACAGATCCTGTGTATCAGATTAGAGTTTTAACCCAGACTCTCTTACTTTGTTCTCTGCAGATATTATCTGCTCCACAGAGTGTTCTCCTTTGTGTTCATGTGGACAACACACAGCCTACATGCCAACACCACTGTTTCTCATTAGTGCTTTGTCCTTGTATCTGAGACCCAAGCACAGCATCTGGAATATAGGAGTCAATTGCTGATCAATAACTACCAAGGTTTGAAGGTTTTTGTCCCTAAAATCATCATGTGCTGGAATTTTAACCCTGACGGTGGTGCTATCATGAATTGAGTTTGGGAGAAGGGATTATTTCACCAGGACAAATTGTTAGGGTTCGTTTATAAGAGACCTGAGAGATGCATATTTTCTTCTAGGTGGAGACACTGAAACCATCAATCATGGATCAGAAAGTGTGCCCTCATCAGTCAGCAACTTGATCTTGGATTTCCAGCCTCTTGAGCTGTGCGAAAGAAATTTCTGGCATTTATCAGCCACCCACTCTATAGTGTTTGGGTACTGTAGTGTAAACTGGTCAAAATATGAACATAGATATCCTGGCCTTACATGCACCTTAGCTGTTTGTGGTCTCCCTTTGAGTCCTCCTAGCCCTAATCCTTACTTACTCACGACCCCTTCTCTCTGTGTGTCTGTCCTGCAGCCTTGCCTTGGTTAACTCTACATCCTCTCATTTGATATTATTTCTCCTTTCCTTATGATTTCATGAATGTGTGAGTCTGTGACAGTCATGAGGACTTACAATGGGAGGCCATGGAAATCAGCACAGCCTTTTCTCTCTTCCTGTCTGCTGTGGCTCCGAATTCCCAGTCCACACTCTTCTCTGTCTTTCATCCTTGCATTTCTGGGGAATGAAGGAATGAATGTGAGAGTGAATGAAGAAGACTGAGCTGGAGATCTGCTTTCTCTGCTTTCTTCCTGTCAATCTGCTCTCTCTCTCTCTCTCTCTCTCTCTCTCTCTCTCTCTCTCTCTCTTTCAGACAGAGTCCCATGTAGCTGAGGATGACCTGGAACTTTTGACTCTTTTGTATTCTCCTCCCAGGTGGTGTTATTTTAGGTGAGCATCCCCACACCTGATTTGTGTGGTGCTGGGCTTTGAACTCAGGGCGTCTCTCTCCCAGCTAAACTAGTTTCTCGGGCACAGGCTGATTTAAGATCTCAGATCTATCTTTAATGATTTCACTTTACCTTATAAATTCTTTTGTAAGATAGACTCATTGAATGTATAGATGTATCACACCTGGTAGAAAATACTCATATTTCAATGGGTAATTCCACTTTAATATCTTTTAGGTTTCAGATTATGAGAGAGGATTGTTTCTTTTGTTCAGAGAATATGTTTATATACTTTGGGATCTGAAACTGAGAGAAGATGCCCTACATGGCTTTATGTCTCTTGCATACTTTAGTAAAATGCCCTGTGCAGAGTAGGCTCTAACTTAATGGCCAGTTGATTGATTGAATAATTACTTCACGTATAAACACCTCTGTAGCACAGAACCTGATGGGTGTCTATTTCAATAAGACTACAGCTATGACCTTCGGGTAGTTCATTAGCAAATGAAAAGTACACTGATTTCCATGAGAGGAAATGAGAATATAAAAAATGCAATTCTATTTGTAGTGCCATTACTGTCTTACTGTTTGATTAAGAACAAATTCTTAACCTTTTAATGTTACCAGTTACCTATGGCTCTGATCTCCAGGGCCACTGCCATACCAAAACCGTGTGTGTGTATGTGTGTGTGGGGTAATATAACACTGCCATAGCTGACATGATACAAACTGGTCACAAACGAGGGCACTTAGTGACTGCCATCAGTCAATGGTAGAACAGGGACAATGTCTTCAGAAACACACAGAGAAAGAAGCAAATGAGAGGTTGTCCAAGCCGGTCCAGCTTCAAGGTTGAGCCTCCTCTCCTGCACCTCACAACCCTTTAATTTCTCACGCATTGCCATCATCTCCGTTCTGAAATGCCTGTGATAGGATCTTGAATGTCTGTCCATCTCACTCCTAGAGAAGAAGAAAAGCAGAATCAGGTGAATGGAGGTGACAATGAACACACAAAGATATCTCCTGAATTGGGGAAGATTCCGTGGGGTTATTTACTTGCTGTAGGTTTACTGACCTGTGTGCCAGGCACCCTGGATGGCACTAAGGGCATACAAAGGAGCAAAAACAGAGCTCTGCCTTCAAGACCATTCTTAGGGGTGAAAGGACTCCGGGGGTCAAAGGTGGAAAGAACATTCCAGGGAGGAGGGGAAAGCAGAAAAAAAGAGAAACCCTTGCGCATTTGAGAGCTGGAGAGCCAACAGCTACTACAGAACTGAAAGCATAGGAGGGTGCAAAGAGAAGAAATGGTCAAATCCGGGAGATCCCTGAACCTAGAAATCTTCTTTTAGCACCCACAGGAGATGGAGGAACAGCAAAGACTTTAAAGCTTGAAACCCTAGATTTGAGCTGTGGAAAGCAATGCAGACACAGAAAGGAAGTGGCTCCTGTCTATGTAGGAGGAATGGGAGAAAGGTTGGAGATCATTGACTCTGGCTGTGAATCTGTTATAGAGGCCCCTCTTCCTCTGGTCACTGAGTGGGAAATGCGCGTTTTTGAGTTGCTCAATAATCTGGTTTGAGTCGGAGTCAGAAAGCTCTGTTGTTGGTAGTGATCCAATCTCTCTTCCTTCAGTTTCTCTTTGCCCTGGGGTTTTGTGGATTCCGAGCTAAGGTGTGAAGCACCGCTAATGTCTTCGCTACTGCTTCCATTGATGTTTAAATTCTTTCTTGCCCATTTACAATTTATATGGTAACCCTCCTGTGTTCGCACCTCATGCGTTATGCTTCCTCATAATCTGGTCCTCACCTGATCCTAATTCTCTCTAACAATTCTTTTTCCTCCCTTGAGGAAAGTATATCCACGTTTTGGTTTCAAACACTCATCACCTTTTGTAAATATTAAGGCACCGATTCAATTTAATTTTAAAAATAATGTTTTTCTATTTCTTCTTCTGGCAATAAATTACGTTTGCCATCTTTTAAAAGCTGTATTGTCTCATAATTTTCTCCTGTGCTTTTCTTGCTTCGGTTTGTTGCTCCCCAGAGGATGTAGGAATATATATTGGTATAATGAACAATGTGAAATAAAAAAAAAGACAAGAAGAACTCAGGGTCATCGTCACACTCTATAGTGTTTGCCAGTGATCTATTCGAAAAGAGGGCTTATATTTCAGTCCTGATGAATCAAATATTTAAGAAACATTCTTAAAGTAGAGAAATATACATGGAAAAAATCGCTACTGACCCTGAGAGGCCCTCCTTGAGAGATTAGAGCCTTGGATGATTTAACTTCAATTTTAGACCTGCTTCTTCCACCAAGGGTTATCACAGTGAACATTGCTCATGAGGGTTCTGGGAGTATAAACGGGGGTCAGAGATCAAAAAACACAAAATATAATATTAGATAAAATATTAGCAGCCCTGGAAATATTCACAAAGTCGTACATTATGTTCGAGCTACCGTATTCCATGTAGGAAAATAAAAACGGGAAATTGCATGAGCCACTTCTCTTTTTATTGCAGAAATTAAAGATCTAATTTAGAATTGTGAATTTATGTAAATAGCCATTAATGCAGTTTTATTAGTTCAGGTACTCAGGGTATAGGCATATAAATAGAATGGGATTCTTATGGAGTCTGAACCAGCAGTTAGTAATTCTGCATGTATAGATTCACATTATTAGAGGTTTTTTTTTTTAAAATTCACAGAACAATGTGACTGTTGAGAGTAGGTCTTCAAGTTATTGCATGTCCATGGAAGTTATCGAACAGAGCAACTTCCCTCTTCTGTCATTGCAGGCTGGTCGGTAACTAAGAAGGATGATGGTGTTATTGGCTCTTTATACCATGCCTGTGTTTTGGCACCTTCTACCAAATACTTTGTGCCACTTAAACTTCCTATATCTGCCTGCAATAATGCACTGGTCTCATTTCATAACCAAGAAAACAGATTCATAGGAAGAAAGGAAAACTTGTTCAAGATCAAATATCATGAGGTGGATGTATTTGAACCAGGTCCAGTAAGGTTAGCTTTGCCTCTGTCTCGCAGCACACTGTGGGCAATCAACCGTCTAGTTAACTTATAATGGGAAAGCAACTTTCTTTTTTCTCCACCATTAAGTGTGTTCACAGAGAATTCTGGTGATGAATTTGCGCAGTTTTTTGGTTATTGAGTATTTTTTTTGAGACATGGTTTCATGTAGCCCAGGCTGGCCCCACCTTTTGTATATAGTTGAAGATGATCCTTATGTCTTGATCTATCTGCCTCTACCTACCCTGTGCTGGGATAACAGGTATGTGCCACTCTACCTAGATGACTACGTAACTTATTTTTAGTATGACTGGGATGGAGCTCAATGTACTTGATAAATACCTATCTACGTCTTGGACAAATGATGGTCGTTGTTCTTCCACTTTAACACTTCCCCTGTGCTTACTTGAGAATCTGTGCTGGTAAAGATAGAGAACCACGCGATACTGACTTGATCAACCTACATCGTTCAATCATCCCATTTCCTTGTTTGGCCTTTATACTTGCCTTCAAAAAATTGAGAAGTGTAATAAGTCTCAAAATAATATTAATACTTGTTTATAACATTCATATAAATAAAATATTAAAAATGTAAATATATACATACATGTAATCTAAAGTAGAGGAGAATTTGAGCATTCCCATACTTGCCAGTCCCATTAAGTGCCGCTCTGTTGAAATTCCCCCCCGTTTCCTGGAAACTCTCTGCCTCTTTCTGTCTCTCCATGTCTCTGTCTCTCTCTGTCTCTCCCTTCCTTTAACAGAAAAATATTGCCTGAGTTTTATGCTTAACATCCTCCTGATTTTCTTTCATACTTTATCAGCTGTGAAAATATTTCTTTGCATTTATTGCTTCTGTTTCTTTTGGGTTGAGCTGGGGTTCAAATCCAAGGCCTCTTGCATGCTGAACACACCCTTTGCCACAGAGCTGCAACCACAGATCGACTTTAGTATTTCAGTTTGAAGTTCTGCAAGAATGCCAAGTAGGTATTCTGTTTGGTAACTTAAAGTCATTAGCATAGGAGTTTGAATTACTCAAGACTTAGCAGTTAATGACAGGCTTGACCACACTTTTATCCAGATCAGGGGTAAAACCCATTGCATGTATTTTCATGGGCTATTAGGAAACAGAAACAGAATTAGGTCACATTATGGACAAGTCTTGATTGTTCAGCATATATCTGCATCTGAAACGTGTTTGCCAAGGAACTAAGTGTTGAGGGTTGACTGGTCTGGAAGAGTGGGGATAAACAAGGCAGGCGCCATCCTCCTCTGTGGAAGCTGCTGTGTGATAGAGATCCAACAGATTTTATTTTTCAGAAATAGTATTTTTGGCATGGTTTTTTCTAAAGATGCTATACATTTTAATTTCAAAAGCATGAATGTTAATAGAATTCAGTAGAAATTAGAGATACTTTAACTGAAAGGTTTGAGTGAACACATAGTAACTTGACAGTGGCTACAAGAGGAAAGTATTTCCAAACACCTCTACATTGGAGTAAATAAGTGACCAGAAGAAAAATTAAAATAATATCAAGACTACTGGCATAAGAGTTGATTGATTACAGCCATTCTTTGAGCAATAATTGAACACCTAATGTTCTACCAGGCTTTAAAACATGTTTGTGGTTTGGAAAGAATGCCTGTGACTGACTCCCCTTTCAATGCACCTGTCATGATCTCAGAATGGAGATAAGGGCATAAATTAATTAATTTCTATACAGAAATCTGTTAGCTAAATTAATCAGCTCCCACAGTGTACCACAACTGGAGATGTGACCTTTAGGAAAGAAGAAGAGGAAGGAAAAAAAAAACAGATGCAGATGTAGGAGGAGGCTGCTTGTTTGTCCTGGCTGAAATAATCACACAGACACTGTATTCATTAAACCACTGCTTGGCCCATTAGCTCTAGCTTCTTATTTGCTAGCTCTTACATCTTAATTTTACCCATTTCTAGTAATCTGTGTATCACCATGAGATGGTGGCCTGCCAGCAAAGGTGAATCCATGGCGTCCCTTGACTCTGCCCCTCTTTCTCCCAGCATTCAGTTCAGTCCTCCCCTCTTACCTAAGTTCTACGCTATCATGCCAAGGCAGGTTGTTTTTTAATTTATTAACTGATAAAAGCAACACATAGATGGAAGGACCTCCCACATCATGCAGATTCTGGTCCAATGGAGTTAACAATGGGATGAACAGATGTGAGTAAAAGGTCATATAAATTATGGCATCAGCTATGATGCTCAGAGAATGGTGAGGTCCTGGTGGTGTAGGACTCGGCACTGGAGCCGGTGACTTGGTCAGCAGAGTCGGGTGGGTGAGGAAGCTTGCACTTCATTTAAAGGTTCAGTTTGGCACCTTCTGTTTAAGCCACGGAGGGGGAAAAGGTGGCAGCTAGAGACTTTACTTCTAAAGTGTTATTTTTCTTCTCTGAGAAAAACAGACTGCTAATATAAATAGAATTAAGCTTGCATTAATTTCCACAGGGAGAATGTCTTACTTTCATTGATCTACAAGATGTGAAAATCCAAACTCTGTGCTTTTGTAACTCCTGTGCTTTTAATTTTTGTGGGATAAGCCCTTTGTTATGCTCTAGGCTTTGAGGGAGTAGGAATTAAATCTTCGGTTTAGGGGTTTTCTTTTCTTTTCTTTTCTTTTCTTTTTTTCAGATGAATGTGACAAAAGCCACTTTCCTGGGATCCAGCAGCAGTCTTTACCTCCTGAGGCAGGAGGATGGCAGAGGGATGACCTGAGGATGGCGGGCAAGGATGCAAATGGTCTGCCACAACAGTGGAATTCAGGTGTCCAGGAGTGGGGATTGGCAGTAAATAAATGTAAGAGAGAGGGGACGGCGTTAAGGAGAGAACAAAATCCAAAATAACCCAAAGTATCACTAAGGAAGTGCATGACCCAGAGTTACCTCCTTCAACTTTGGGATCTTTGTTTCTCTGATACTTATTCCAGTGCCTGGCATAACACATTAAAAAAAATATGTGCAGAACTAACATGCTGAACAAATGAGGTGACTGCTTCTAAATAGCTTGACACCACACACACACATACACACCACATATGCACACACACCACACACACTACCATACACACACATACACATGCATTTATCACGCACACATACACACCACACACACACTGCACAATGTACACACATACCACACACCACACACACACATACACAGACACCACACACACATACCACACACACACCACACACATAGATTGGAGGTGGATATGGAGGTCACACTCTCCAACTCAGTTAGAAGCTTCTTTCACACATTGTCAAATTTTGGTGTTTTGATTACTGTCCCAGACTTTCGGCCATTTCTCAGTAGTGAACATGCTAGCTTTGCAGACCTTAAAAACTGAGCCTAGTCGCTGGAGAGGAGAGAGTGGTCTAATCTCAAGAGTTAGCGTGATTGCCTGTTGGTGTTGGGAAGAGGTATAACATGCCCAAATCACTTGACAGCAACTGGAAATGGGGGCAAGGTTGCTAGCAGGAAGGGATGGAAAGCATCTGCCCTTCTTTAGGTTTTGGTAGAAGTAATGAATTAGCTCTAGTGCATCCATCTTTGAGGCATGATCACTGTGTTTCTAATTACTGGTAGCTGTCACACGTGGCACCATTGAATGACACTTCCCCTGTGCACGGAGATACCACGATTACATCAAATCAATGACATTCTACTCTTTGAGAGTATTTATAATTGCACTGTTGCCTCACATACAACACATTAATCAAATAAGAAAAACATTGCAATAAATCAAAAGGCAAATTGCAGAAGTAATGTAATTGTGGAAAAGAGGAAGAGAATTACTGCTTATTCAAAAGACTGTAACAAGTTTTAGAGCCTATTAGTTTGCAGTTCTTTTAAGACAATTTTGATGTATTGAACTGAGCCCAGCATATGTAGGTGTCCAGAAACATCTGTTGGCTGGATGAATTAATGTGTGCACTTTCAGGCACTGCTGATATTCATTTTGTGACTTTGTAAAAATAAACTATAATTACTTCCTTAGAGTGAAAATGGATTTATGGAAATGAATGCCCCATTTTGAAAGCTGGTCTAGGGCTATACATGGCTTAAAGACATGAATGAAGAGTTATTTTGGGGTGCTTGCATTCCATGATCTTTATTTACTTGGGGGGTAGATTTTTTTGAACTTGTATTTTAGTTTTAAGAAATACATTTCAACCTTTAATAACACAAAGTACATGTGGGCCTTTAAGAGAACTCTGCTGTCAGCTACTCTGGTCTTGACCTACAACTAGAGGATGGGCCACTCTTCTGGTAGCTATCAGTCCATGTTGCTTCATACCCATATATGTTTGCAGATAAAGTTCTGGAGTCCTTAAATGACACAGGTTGAGCAAATTAGTTTTGCTGAAAGATTCCACATGGTTTGTCTTCTTGGTGGGGCTGAAAGAAGAATCCCAGACTAGTCAAGGGATTTTTATTTCACCATGACATAATCTCTTTCACTCCAAACCATTTTGTTCAAGGAATGCAGCTAGAAATTAGAAAATTTATAAAAATACCTGATGATGAAAGGCTAAAGTACCTTAAAAACTTGTTACTGAAATAAAGCAAAGTAGGCAGGTTATTGAGGGCAGTCCGAGGAGGAACAGGCGGAATGCTGTTTTTAGCTTTCCTGCTGACTCTCATGGCTGTGTCCTGGGATGAGCCTCAGGTGTGGGACTGTCTGGTGGAGTTGGTTATAGTCTAGGACAGTCCCTTCTCTCTGTCTTGGAGAAACCTTGAAGGAAAATTTAGAAAAGAGATTCTGAAGGAAGTTGGAAAAGGGATTCTCCACTTAAGTTTGTGAAAACACAGGTGTCTCACAGACTCTTCTGGGATTCAGACCTCAGTCAGTGGGACATAGCCTCAAGACCAAAGCTGAGATGTGAGTCACAGCTCAGCAGAAGAGGACAACAGAATTTGTCATCTGTATCTAAATGGGTTTATTGCTAAAATAGAGAAATAAACATTTCTCAGAGAATTGTAATGGTTCTCAGGGTTTTATGGAATACATCATTTATTAGATCCAACATGTGGTCCATAATTATGCACATATAAAACACACACAAGCAGCAGGAAAATGCAACCAGTCCCTACAAGAAAGGGAAAGGGACAGAGAGCAAAGCAGGTTGACACAAACAAACAGAAACTCAAGTTCTAGTCAGCTGATGCAACAACAGAGAATAGAATCCCAAAGGAATATTGAGACACAAACATTTAAGAAAATTGCACTGAAACAATTTGATGAAAGTAAAATATACAGAAGTCAAGTCATAATGAAGCAGAATGCACTCACAGAAAGTCACACCTGGCTAAATCATGGGGTTGGTGAAAACCAGGATGGAGTGGAAAGAAACACACGTAGAGAATAATGCTTTGCACACAGGTGGATAATGCCCTTCATTATGAACTTCTCACCTGACTCTATAGAAGGTGGGAGAGGACAGAAATCCCCTTTAAAAGTGGAAGTGAAGAACTGTTCATCTCAAATTCCAAAATTCCGAGATGAATCTTTTAATTTTAAGTTAAATAAACTCATGTGTGTGAAAGAAAATCAGAGGATTTGTCTTCCAGCTTACCCTCTCTATAAAAGAAGCTAAAGGACATGTTTTCTAGGCTGAAGGGAAATGATTCTAAATCTTTAGAAATGAGAGAACGACCAGTAGGAATGATAGACAAGAGATAACTATGAACTTCTTAGACTAAGAAATGGATATAAATGATCAAATCAGAATTATAATGCTCAGAATTATAATACAAGGTGTTCAGCATCAATAGAGTAGCATATGGCTACTTTAACACAAACTTTATTTGAAGAATGATAGTAAAGTGTAGTAAGAGGCTGCTTGCTTGTTCCTGGCTGCTCAGCCCTGAAATAATCACACAGAAACCATATTATTTGCAATACTGTTTGGCCAATTGCTGAAGCATATTTCAAGCTAACTCATATCTTAAATTAACCCATCTCCAATAATCTGGGTATGGCCATGAGGATGTGGCTTACTGGGTAAAGTTCTGGCATCTGTCTCTGGAGGGGCTACATGGCTTCTCACTGACTCCACCTCCTTTCTTCCAGCATTCAGTTCAGTTTTCCCTGCTTACCTAAGTTCTGCCTTGTGCAGGCCTAAGACAGTTTCTTTATTAACCAATGGTATTCACAGCATACAAAGGGGAATCCCACATCACNTCCCCTTTTCTGTTTAAATAAAAAGGAAGGTTTTAACTTTAACATAGCAAAATTGCATAAAACAGGTTAGTAAAGAGATTATTTGATCTTAAATTCTCTCTGTTTTATTTTGTATATTTAGCAGTTTCTTCGTGGTAAAATACCATGGCACATGCCAGGTAATATAAATTTCTGAAGCTCAAAGTAGTGCCAGGTGTTGTGGAATGATTTGTGCCATTCTAAAAGCTCCTTGTTGAAACCATATCCCCTCATTTCTCATAATGTTCCTTTATTTAGAGGTAATTTCCTTGAGTAATTAAGACAAAGCAGTCGTTAGAATGAAGCCACAACCAATAGGACTGCTAACCTTATATGTAGAGGAAACTGGGAAATAGATGTACACAGAAGATCACACGATGATAGCAGGAGAAGGTGGCAGTCTACTCATTGCAGGAGAAAACTGCTCCTTGTCACTCTGATCTCAGACCGCTGTTCCAAATCTATGAGAATATACGTTTCATTGTTGAGGTTCTGAACCTTTGGGGCTGACTGCAGCAGCTCCAGTTAACTGACACACTAGGCAGTTGTCAATACTAGGAATTGAAGAGGAGAGTTAGCGGAGTCAGCAGCCACAGAAAGAGCAGTCTGCAGTAAAGCATTTCTGGGTCCGCAAAGGTGGTCCCTAGCATTTGATCATAATGACTGTCAATATTTATGAAGTTTTTTCAAACAGGCACATGTGCATATGCAAGATTTTTTTGTGTGTAATGAGAATACCAGAAGTAATAATGAGTGTTTGAGAAGCTGTAACTGTGGTTGAAAGGATGCTTCTGTTGCATGGAGAGGGTGCTGCTAGCTGGAGCCAATTCATCTGATTATTCTGCAGTCTGTTATGATTACTATTATTTCTAACCCTCACTGGATTTCACTTTTAGACAAAATCATGCCTATCAGCTTTGGAGTTTGATTGCCTTATGGGCATAAAGCTTTGCATATTTACTGCCCATGAATCATACCCCTATGTGAAATCCAGGGAAGATTCAATTTTTTTCCTGCTAGATGCACCTCCAGCCGTTTAATTAAAATATGTATTATTAATAAAACTATATTTAAGTCATATTTTTTACAGATATGACTGAAACATTAAGTGCAAATTGTTTCACAGTAATTTGCTTTTAACACTTTGTGCCTTAATCAAGGTGGCATACAAGTCGGAGGTGTGAGGAGCTGCTGACTTCTCAGCGGTGACACTAAGAAACGGTTAACAAATGAAGTGCGCTTCCTGACCTCTTCAGAAAGACTTCCCGACTCTACTGCAAGGGGGATCTGTCCGGAAACACGAAAGAGCAAAAAGAACATTTGGCTCCCATTTCTGTGTGAAGCAGTCGCACCTGCCCTTTGCAAGGCTGCTTTCGGTGCTTCTGAGTAGGCGCTGTCTCAGCCTGGCCTCTGTCTATAGGAGTCACAGTTGTTCTTCCGCCCAGGGGAGCAGA
>LOEQ01006498.1:85980-100941 GCA_001685075.1 Bramus lutescens | reverse complement strand
TGGGCCTCCTCCACCTCTGTGGCTAACCCCCCCACCCCGTTCTTTCACTTTCCAGGAATCAGTAGCACGGAGATACCCATAGCGCATTCACCTAATGCTTAGGGAGGGCTCCCACGCAGCATTGCATAAGCAGCAAACAGGCAATGGAGGTGATGATCGGGGGTGCCCCTTTCAGGAGCTGCATAACTTGCTGGAAAAATACAGCCATGGTTTATGAAGTTTATTATCCTGATGATAAAGTTTTCAAAATCTGATCCCTGGTGCAAATGCTGTTGATGAGAAATTAGCACTTAATATGCCATGATTATTAACTACTGTGTACCAGGCACTGTGCCGACCCCTTTGCTGGTTATATTACTTAACCTAGGGTCTTGCCCATGTTATGCATTTCTCATGAGAAATTGAGGCACTAGGAAGTGATATGTCTGCCCCAGCATTGTGACAGACAGGTATCTGGGTCTGTTTCAAATCTCTTGCTTCTATAACTCCAAAGGTCAAATGAGAGTGTCATGTGCTCTCTTGCAAATTGGACCTCAAAAAATGCATGCATTCATTGTGTCTGTGTCTAACAGTAATGTGAACTGCATCAGCAACCCTCTTCCTGTGGGGCCTCAGCACAATCTGAATGATTCACTGTCCTGTCCTTTTTATTTATTTATTTATAAAAGAAAACAGTCTTTTTCTTTAAATTATATGTAGCAATCCAAGTACCCACTTCCTCCCCTCCTTCCATTAGCTCCACATACCCCCAACCCCACTGCTATCCACTCTTCTTAGAGGGCAAGGCACATTGCTTTGAGGAAGGTCCAAGGTCCTCCCTACTATATCTAGGCTGAGCAAAGTATCCTTCCAAAGAGAATAGGTTCCCAAAAAGCCAGTACACGCAGTAGAGATAAATCCTGGTGCCACTGCCTCAGTCTGCCCAGCCATGCAACTGTCAATCACATTCAGAGGGACTAGTTTGGCCCTATGCTTGTTCCTTCCCAGTCTGGCTTCTGTTGGTGAGCTCCCATTAGCTCAGATAGACTGTTTCTTGATCTCTTTAAACTGGTCTTGATTTCTTTGCTCATCTTCTCACTCCTCCCACTCTTCAACTGGACTTTGGGAGCTCAGTCCAATGCTCCGATGCAGTTCTCTGCCTGTTTCCGTCAGTTGCTGGATGAAGGTTCTATGGTAATAGTTAAGATACTTATCAGTCGGACTACATACCCTGTCCTTTTGCAATCATCTAGTTCTTCCCCCTTTCCCACAGCTTTTCTCTCTACCCACGCATGGAAAGTCAACCGTCCTGAGGGGGCAGTGTCCATGTCTCAATGTCGATGTAGCCCATAACCTAGGAATCACTATTCATCATCTTACTCCGCATTTTCAATTCATTCCTTTATAACCATCCTTTACTAAGAGGCCTGACTGCTACACTTATTGATTTGAAGTAACTTACTCCTGGCAAGAACAGAGTTTAAACTGGTGGAACTCCCTGCATTGCTTGAAGTGGTGCTTTGAAAATGCATTGAAATGTTTCCTTTCATGGACATGTGTGCAGGAAGCATATAGCTCTGACTCCATGGCATCATTTGTGACATTCTTCTGGACATTTTTATTTCAAGCTGAAGAACAATTTAGAACTATTTAGGTCAGAGAATAAAATCTATCATTTGATATGACCTTGCTATGGTATAGGAGATTAATTGATGCTGTTTATATTATGGAAGTATTTAATCCATTTTGCCTTGAGTTTTCTATTCCTTTGCACTAACTATAGAAATTGAATCTAGCATCATATTTCCAGGAAAGTTGATGCTCTCATCATTTTCTTCAACCAGTGGGAAAGCTGACCTATGTTTAAGGTGACATGGACGTTTGAAACCAAGGGAAACCAAATCAGAGCTAGTTTCTTCAATGAAATAAGTGTCAAATTATTGAGTCTGTTTTTGCAGAGTGCTGGTGTGTTTCAATTCTGTGTGCTCTTTTTCTTTTTCTTAGAGTTCTTGGAGAGACATGCACAGGCTTCCCAGGAGAGATTGCTGCTCTTGACTCTACAGAGCTGTTGGTATGGAAATTAACCAGACTCCAATATCCCTGTGTTCTGGAAACTAAGCAAAACATACTCTGAGGGACTTATTTGTGGTACTCAAATTCTAAAACATGTACAGGAAACATGTGCTTGCTTACACACACACAGACACACACACAGACACACATACAGACACACACACACACACACACACACACACACACACAAAATGTGGTAACCCATCTTGAAGAGTTTGTAACAAGTGCCCCAAAGCAGCATGATTTGTCCCGGAAGTCACACTAACATAGAGTGGAAAAAACTTAAACATTATTAACTGGGCACCAGACTTGCCCAAACAGCAGTCTTCAAACCACAAAAACCCGAAGGGCAAAAAGAACAGCTTTCAGAAATCTAGCAACTCTGCCCAGAACACAAAACAGAAAAGCCCTTACAGCCCAGCAGCTGTTAGCACACCACACCAGATGGTCCAGCTGAGCAGAACTGGTCCCCAAGAATAGGGATGCTGTGTTCCGTGCACCATATACTTTTCTTTCAGAACTGAAAATGCCCCCAGGAGAATCCCCTATGAGCGGAGTGGCCGAGGCCAGTTAAAGTGGTGTCTAGACCTTTCCTTATATGTAACGTCTCACTCCGATTTTGCTGTAGTGGGAAGTTCGTAGTCTCATTTAGGGATAGATGTGGAGAAAATGAGACAGGTGAAATCCCACTTGAGTGATTTTAATCGATTTTGTTTTTAAAACAAGGAATTTGGTTAAATAAAAAAACTCCAAACTCCTAGTCATCTCTGCCTTATACTTCTCACTAATCAGTCTCTAATAATAGGGGTCCCTCCCAGACACCTAGTGCTGTGCTCTCCAGAGAGACCAGCAGTAAACAATGTCACATCACCCTGCATGAGTGCTCTTTCCATTTGGGGTGCTGATCTTTAGATTGGAATAAAAACATAATATTGTGTACAGCACCCTATTTTCCGCTGCCTAACCTAATTGGCTGTTTCTAAATCCTCAGTGTTAGGTAGGACCTGGCAAGGGCTGCCTTTCTCCAGTTCTTCAATCTGCTTGTGCTGTGAGCAGAGTTAACTCTTGACTGACTTTTTCCCGTCGAATTGATTTGAGCAGCACAACCGTGAAGTTGAGGAATTACTTGCAAACTTGCTCTGGCTATTCACCTCTGGTGAATTTTCCTCACATTGTGAGGGTTAGATCAGATGGAGGAAAACTTGCATCATTTCCTACATCTATTCGAGAATCCAAGCTTGTGCTAAGCTTCCATGTGTAACACGCCTGGAATACTATGCTTTCCGCATTTTATTCAAGGTTTCAGCATTTGCATGTCCACTTCTTCAGGAGTCTAAGCGCCCTTGGGAACGGACACTGTCTAATTCACCTCTGTGCCTGGGAACCTACTTTAGTTACTTAAACCCTTAATACATATTTATTTAAGAAAACTGAAGCAGGAAGTGTACATAAAATACTTTCCTGTAAGTACCCACATTCACTTTGAGGAATCCTTCACTTAAGGTGAGATTGCATTTGGTTGCAAACACCTGAGAGATTTTGGCCAGATTTTTGTCTTAGATTTGCCTATTCTCTTCACTTTAGGCATTTGCTAAAATCTATTCATCTTTGAATCTTTTCCTTCTCATTAGATAATTTGCTGTATAATAATTCTGTGATAAAAATGAAGTTTCAGACTCTGAAACATAAATTTCTAAAAGCTCCTTATGCTGTTCCTTCTATTGTCTGTGGAATTCAAGTTTCATCATGACATTCAATTGTAAGTATATCATAATATCTATTATTTTGTGAGCAGTGAATTGTTTACAATATTCTCTATTTTGTACATGTTTGTTTAAACTAGCACTGGCTTTTGACATCTCTGTTGATATTATTTAAAATATCATATGCTGTATGACTTTTCCCGTGGAGATGAGAGCAAATATCTATTCACACAAGAAAGGATACAGCTACAGACCAATGAAAGAGCTCAATGCAAGTCTAGCTTGGTGAATCAGCGAGTTCATTTGGTGCTACTACCAGGAGAGTGGGTGTGGAGTTACTGGCAGGTGCATGGCTGGCTTGAATAGGCACATCACTAGAAAGCCGGTGATCAGTCGTGACAGCTCCATCACTGTCCTTCCTGGCATGGCTCTCAGGCAGCTCCCCAGAAGGATCTCCTCTCCCTAGCAGCTCTTCTGGCTCCTGTATTTTGGAAGCCAGGCCTTGTGAGTCTTGTCACTTTCTTCTCAGTTCTGTGAGCCTTCCGGAGTCTTATGAACACCCTTCCTCCTCTGGGAGAAAATGATTCAATCCGGAAGCTCTATAGCATCACCTAAGTTATACAAATTCTTTTTAATAACTGACTTGAGTCTTTAAATTTTGTTGCAGTTCATAGCAAAATTAAGTTGTATAGTCTAGAGGTAACCCTGTATTATCTCTCGTCCCTACCCATGCATAGACTCTCCCATTATCTGTATCTCCACCAGAGAGACTACTGATGAACTTACATCAACACATCCTTACTAGCCAACTGTCACAGCTGCATAAACTTTACTGTAGGATTGTACCTTCTGTAGGTTTATACAGATGTATGGCATCTAACCATCACTGTAACATCAGACAGCATATTTCCATTACTCTAAATACCTGGCAACCTGGACCAGTGAGCTGGCTCAGAAGGTAACGGTATTTTTCGGCCAACTCTGTCAACCCTAGTTTGATCTCTGAAGACAACATAACGGAAAGAAAATTACTCTCCCAAGTTGGCCTTGGATTTTCACATATGCACTGCAATATGAGTATATGCGTACATGTGTTCTCTCTCTCCGACACACAGATACCCACTCTCTAATGCAAAATAAATAAAAATGAAGAAAAACTTTCTGATAACCTCTGTTGTTTTTGGTTTTCTTAGCTTTACTCTTTTCTGGGATTAAACCCTATGTAGCCTGTTTAAGCTTGGTTCCTTTCTTTAGTAGCTTACTCTTAAGTTTTTTATCTTTGCATAGCATAATAGTTAATTTCTTTATAAAAATCACTAATAGTCTGCTTTATGAATCAGCCTAGATGAATGCATCTACTTATCTACCCAAGGCTGTAATGGTTGTGTCCAGCTTCTGGCAGTTATGAGTACATCTGGTATAATATCTACATGTAGGCTTTATGTGAATATAGCTTTTAGGGTCTTTGAGTCGATGAAATTGCTAGATTGAATGGTAAAAACATGCTCAATTTTGAAGGAATCTACCCAATCATCTTCCCCAGTTGGCTGTATCATTTTAGTTTTTCCCACCAATGAAGGAGAGTCCCTGCTTGGTGTCTTGTGTTGCAATTTGGTGTTTCAAGTGTTCTAGATTTTGGTCATCATAGCATATGCATACTTTAAATGCTATATTTGGACAGACATATAGTATTTGTCCACTGTTATAGCACCATGCAACATAATTAATTACTTGAAATCCCAGGAACCTGTATCTCCCTAATTCTAAAATTTGCATGGAGTAAAAACACCCCAGATACCCAACATGATATTAAAGAGGAATAATAAGGCTGTATTGATAGTACCCAATCTTCAGGCTTATTTAGAAGCTACCATTGCTAAGACTGTGATATTGGAAAAAGAACAGATAAGAGCAGGAATGGAACAAAATAGACAACCAAGAAGTGAGCCTGTGACAGAGGAGCAAAGGAAATACAAGGCAGAAAAGGTGTGCTTGAGAACCACATATGACAAAGAAGTTGACTAGATGCAGGTCTCATGACCCTCACAAAGATTAGATGTTATCAGTGTCCTATGTGAAAGGGAAAAGTTCTAGGAAATAACAACAGGGAAAAGCTGTTTTCCTCAAGTTTGACATGATGTTTTCAATACCATACTAAGGACATATAACTCACGAAGGAAATAATTGATAAGATGATTTAATTTTACTGTTGTTTTTTTTTTTACCTTGACAGACACCATGAGACTACAAGTCATACAGAGAGAAAGTATTTCCAAAACACATTGCTGGTAAATGGCTGTTTTCCCAAATTATAGAATATTCCTAAAGTGAAGTAATAACATATGGCTTAAGAAGTGAGATAAAAACTTTGCAGGTATTTCCCCAGAGAAAGGTATACAGAGGGCAGACAACTTCATGGGAAAAAGATGGTCTAGAGTCTAGGACACCAGGAAAACATTATTTTTTATTTATTGATAGCTACATTAAGGCCTAAAACAGTTCTTTTTTCCTGCATTTTAAAATTGTTATTTTTTTTTAACATTTTCATATAATATATTTTGATAATATTCTTTCTCCTCCTTCAACACCTCCAAGATCTCCTCCCAATCCACTCAATGCTCTCTTTCTTTCTTGGGAAAAGCAAAAGCAAAATCACAATCAAACACGAAGTCAAAAAAATTGAGAGAGTCCATTTGGTTGGCCCACTACTGTTGAGCATGAGGTCTGTGTCAAAGTGTGGCTGACATGGCCAGTGCCACGCCACTGCAGAAAACTGTCCCTGCTTCTCTCAGAAGACAGCTATCACAAATGGTCTGCTTGGGGTGGGACATTGTGCCCACTTCCTATATGTATAATTTTTTACGTTTATTTGCTATTCTGTATATGTTTAGTGTTATTAAAACCCTTTCTACATTTATTTCTTGAATACCTTGTCTCCATATTTTTGGATGATAAATTAAACAAAAGCCCTAATTGGATGGTAGGTCTGTTCCTTTCTCTTTATTCCTAGAAGATTTTAACTTTGTATATTTTGAGGCCATGTAGTTAACTCATGAATATCTGGGGTTTTCTTATCTGCCTGTTTTTCTTTTATCATTAAGAACTGCGTACTTGTTACCACAGACATAATTTAGGTCTTAATGCTCATTATGATTTATATTAATTTTCTGAAACAAATAAGATCTACTAACTAGTGACAAAGATGGTCACTCTGTAATGTCAGAGGGAGCGGTTGAGTAAGAAGAAATAGCCAATATAAACTGTAGTAGATACTATCCTCTGGGCATAGCATTAATTAGAAGCACCTGTGACCGTGTAGCAGCTACTCTCAAGATTGGGCCCACTGACATTCTCTTAGAAGGAAGAGTGGGAAACATCATCAGATATTCACCTGTGTTCTAAGACCTCCCTCTCTCCCTCACCACCGATGTCTTTCCCGGCTGCTCGTAGTTTCATGTTCTCAGAGGGCGTACAGTGTGTAGAGTTGAATGAAGAGAGGACTGGATCTGTGTGGCTATGGAAGTGCTATTATCCACACTCAGATTTTCTTTTGGTCTGGCCAGTTTGGGCCTACCAATGCTCTGTATATAAGCCCACAAACCAGCCCACTGGTTTTTCCAAGTTGTTCTCCCCTGGAATTTTATTTTGGTCTGTTATGCCTTATCTGGGGTAAATAAGTGCTTGTTTGTACCTTCCCAGGAAAAAGTCACACAACATAAACACACACACACACACACACACACACACAGAGTGCACATGCTGCCACATCTAATAAAGTGAAACAAACATTGTTAGATCTAAAGGGAAAGATAGATTCAAAAACATTAATAGTAGTTGATCTCAGTACTCACTTTCATAAATGGGCAGGTTATCCAGACAAAATTCAGCAAATAAACATCAGGGTAAAATGTGATACAGACAAAAGGCACATTGGTAACACTTAGATCTTGAGTTTTTCCCAAAAGCTTATTATTAAAGAAGTGACCTTAGTTGGCAGTGCTGTTACAAGGTCTCAGAAATACTAGAGGTGGCCCTAGTTAAGAGAAGTAGGTCCTTCAGGGCTGTATCTTGTTCCCTTACCCTCTCTCTCTCTGGTTCTTGGCTATCATGGGGTGAGTGAGCAGCTTTGCCTTGTATGTCCCCTTGTCATGGTGTTCCTACTTTTCACAGACCTCAGATCAACGGAGTCAACAACGATCTGAAGCCATGGACCCACATAAACATTTCCCCCTTTAAATTTTTTTCCCTCAGGTGTTTTGTCAAAACAATGAAAAACTGACTAGTAAACACATGAAAAAGCTTATGTACCATGTGAAGCTGAATTTATTCCAGAGATATAAGGATGATTTAACACATAAAAACTAAAAACCATAATGCATTACAATAGCAAAGGAGAGGATCAGAAACAGTTTCATTAGTCGGTACAGAATAAAACACTCATTAAAGTTGAACATTCCTTTATGAAAAAAACCCCACAAGTATATGTATAGAAGGATTAGATCTGATAAAGCCACCACTTCCATGTGCTAAGTGGAAGGAGCTGAAGATGCTTCCTTTGAGATCTGAAAAAACAAGGATGTCCACAATTTCTACTCTTATTTAGAATGGTCAAAGGAAGTTTTACAAAAGAAATCAGCAGAAAGGAATAAAGTATATTCAGTAAAAAAGAGGGTGTCAGTTAATCTACTTTTATAGAAAAGTCTTAGAAACAAAAAACCCTAAAATCACTGACTAAGACATGTTGGGACACAAAAATTCAGTCAAGATGTAGGAAACACAATCAACAAAAAGAAACATTTTATATACCACTAATACACCAACAAAATATGACAAAATCCACAGTAACCTCAGCCAAGTAACAAATAGGAGACTAGAATGGAACCCAGTGGCACTGCATATGTCCAGCATGCCCAAGGCCATAGGTTCTATCCCTACCTCTACAGAGGAGGAGGACAAAAACTCAGTAGCAACAGTGACAAAATTAATCCTAATAAAATAGATAGAAATAAATCCAACTGAAGCATATAAAAATCTCTCCAATTAAAATTATAAAACACTAGTGAAAGAAATTATGGAGAACTGTTGTAGGGGGCTCTGCTTGTTTGTTGTAGAGAGAGACACCATGGAGTCACCACAGGAGATAGGTGTGCTGAAACTTTAGCTGGTAAGCCACAGGCATGTGGAGATACACAGATTAATGGAAATGGGTTAAATTAATATAAGAGTTAGCCAAGGAAAAGCTAGAGCTAATGGGCCAAACAGTGATTTAATTAATACAGTTTCTGTGTGATCATTTCAGGTTTAAGCTAACTGGGCGGCCAGGAACCAACAAGTGGGCTTTCCTCCAACAGAGGACACATGTGCGCGCACACACACAAACCCTGAGAGACATGTAAATGGAAAACTGCATATTTAACACAGAAAAATGAAGATTGATTCCTGCATGTAGATACAGAGCAATCCACCAGAATCTGGGAAATCTTCAGTGGGCATACTTCCAAATAAAAATGAGTCCAACACCCCCAGTATTCTTGAACGGCCAATAGTACTCAGCAAGGGTGGCAGCTCAGAAGTTCCTCCCAAACCCATAGTATCTGATAGGATTTGATGAATGTGGTACAAGCTCAGACAGGCAATCACAGCTTCAGAGAGCTCCTGAATTTAAGCACCTTTTGTGCCCAGAAAAAGCTGTTTCACAGATGTCCTCCTCTGTCTCTGGCTCTTACAATCTTTTTGGCACCTCCTGTGTGATGCTCTCTTAGTCTTGGGGTGAAGAGATTTAATATAGATATTACATTTGGGGCTGAGCACTCCACCGTCACCATTTTCTGTGCTTTGACCATTTGCCAGTACATATGGTGACTGTTCTCCAGTGCAAAAGAAAGGATCTCTGATGAAAGTTGAGAGCTGCAAATAGAATAATAGAAAATAAAGGTAAGTATTTAGAAGGCAGGCTGATAATAATCTCTCTTTAACAGAACAGTAATAGTAGGTTCCCCTTGAGCACCTGTGACCGTTTTAGCCATCAATTCTTGGTCAGATTTACACTATTATACGTGCCTTCCATCCTGTGGATTGGGCCTTGTGTTCAGTCAGAAAGGTTGGTGGCTTCCATGACATCCATGCCACTATTTCAGCAACAATCATATATTGTTAGGTCAGTCGTTACTATAGCTCAAAGTACTCACAGCTGGGTAAGGAAGGCTGTTGACGACTTTTCTCTCTCATCAGCCTGAATAACATTCATGTTCTGTCACTAGGAAAGTTCAGGAGGGAGGGAGCTTCCAGGGCAATACCAGACTGATTTTTCCATGTTCTGTGACCCCAGTGTGTATGATGTCTTCATCATTAGGGTTTTAAAAATAAAGGTTATCAGACATATACCTGATGAAAAACTTAAAAGGAAGTACCAATATAGAATAACTCCATTTAAAACTCTTTATATATAATATATAATCGAATGTAAGGAAACTTATAAAATATTGGTTTCCATGTGGCTCTTTCAAATATCCTAAGTATTAGTTCTCTGTCTCCCTACACATTCCTTTGTTTTGTCCTTCTATCCCCTTTTCTACTTAAACCCTTCCTCCGTTATTTCCCTTCCCCCCTTCACAACACTTACTATCCCCTCCCTTAGAAAACCTCTTGGGACCCCCTCAGTAGCCCCTTTCTAGTTTTCTGGCTTCCATGGGTATTCTCAGTTAAACCCCACAAACCTAAAAATGCAAAGGTAGTTCCCACATATGAGAGAGTGTAAAGTGTTTGGCGTTCTGAGCCTGTTGGCCTTACTCAAGAAAGATTTTTGCTAGTTCATCCACTTCCCTACAAATTTCATGACTTTATTTTCATTCTTTACAGCTGCAAGTCCATTGCGAATGTGCTTCAGAAAATGTGGATATTTTTAATAGTTCATTTTTGGCCACATTTCATCATGAGTTTTCTCTGTTACAGTCTGGGTATTTTAAGTATATCTTGAAAATTTTCTTCAACTAATTTTATTTGTAGTGCAATTTCTGAATTTGTCCTGCCTTTCCACTCATGATTTTTTCTTTAAAAATTAGTTTGTATTTTATGAAAGATTCTCGTCATTCCACCTCCACCATTATTAATTTTAGAAATATCTGTATATATTGGATAGAACTTATTTTTCTGTATGATAATTTGAAAATTTTCAGGAAATCTGCTTCCCCCTCAAAAATAAATCTTAGGAGCTTCAATTTCTTAGTGTGGAGGATATACAAATTTAGTCTGTCACACCTATTCAAGGTATGAAGTTAGCATTTTTATTGCTATTAATGACAATTTCTTCTTCCTAGAAGAAACAACAAGCAACCATCTACATGTCCTCAAGCCAGGGGGTAGAGGTTTTCTAGTTGTCTGAACCAATTGGATAGGCCTTTAATTATCCTACCTTTGTGAACAGGTCTCACAAGATTCTCTACAAGATCATATTGTTTGACCCTAGACTGTCATCAGAACTGTAACCCCATAACATAAAATATCTTGAAGTAACTCTAACCAAACAAGTAGAAGATCTGTATGACAAGAATTTTAAATCACTGAAGAAAGAAATTGAAGAGGACACCAGAAAATGGTAAGATCTCCCATGCTCTTGGAATTAGCATAGTAAAAATGGCAATCTTACCAAAAGCAATCTATAGATTCAATGCAATGCCCATCAAACTCCCACCCAAATTCTTCACAGACCCCGAAGGAACAATACTCAACTTCATATTGAAAAGCAAAAAAAAAAAAACCACCACAAACAACAACCCCACTCCCCCAAATCCCAGGATAGTCAAAATAATTCTGTACAATGAAGGAACTTCTACAGGCATCACAATCCTTGACTTTAAGATTTACTAGAAAGCTACAGTACTGAAAACAGCCTGGCATTGGCATTAAAACAGACAGGAGGACTAATAGAAGTGAACCAAAGATCTGGATATCAAACCACATACCTATGAAGAGCTGATTTTTGACAAAGAAGCAAAAAATATCAAATGGAAAAAAGAGAGCGTATTCAACAAATGGTGCTGGAATAACCGGATATCAACATGTAGAAGAATGAAAATGAAAATAGATCCATATCTGTCACCATGCACAAAACTCAAGTCCAAATGGATCAAAGACCTCAACATAAAACTAAACACACTGAACCACATAGAAGAGAAAGTGGGAAGTTCATTTGAATGCATTGGCGCAGGAGACTACTTTCTAAATAGAACATCAGTAGCACAGACACTGAGAGCAACAATAAATAAATGGAACCTCTTGAAACTGAGAAGCTTTGTAAAGCAAACAACATGGTCAACAAGACAAAATGGCAGCCTACAGAATGGGAAAAGATCTTCACCAATCCTACATCAGACAGAGGACTGATCTACAAAATATACGAAGAACTCAAGAAATTGGTCATCAAAAGAACAAATAATCCAATAAAAAATGGGGTACAGACTTAAACAGACAGCTCTTAACAGATGAATCTAAAATGGCTGAAAGACTTAAGGAAATACTCAACATCCTTAGCCATCAGAGAAATGCAAATCAAAACAACTCTAGATTCCATCTTACACCTGTAAGAATGCCAAGATCAAAAACATTGATGACAGTTTATGTTGAAGAGGATGTGGGGTAAAGTGAACACTCTTCCATTGCTGGTGGGAGTGCAAACTTGTACAACCACTTTGGAGATCAGTATGGCGGTTTTTCAGAAATTTGGGAATCAACCTACCTCAGGATCCAGCCATACCACTTTTGGGTTATATATCCAAAGGATGCTCAATCATGCCAAAAGGACATGTGCTCCTTTATGTTCATAACAACATTGTTTGTCATAGCCAGAACCTGGAAACAACCTAAATGCCTCTTGACTGAAGAAGGGATAAAGAAGATATGGTACATTTGCACAATGAAATATATAACAACATTGTTTGTCATAGCCAGAACCTGGAAACAACCTAAATGCCCCTCGACTGAAGAAGGGATAAAGAAGATATGGTACATTTACACAATGAAATATATAACAACATTGTTTGTCATAGCCAGAACCTGGAAACAACCTAAATGCCCCTCGACTGAAGAAGGGATATGGTACATTTACACAATGAAGTATTACACAGTGGGAAAAAATAATGACATCTTGAAATTTGCCAGCGAATAGATGGATCTAGAAAACATAATATTGAGTAAGATAACCTAGACTCAGAAAGATAAATATCATATGTACTCACTCATAAGTGACTTTTAGACATAAAACAAAGAATAACCAGCCTACAATTCACAATCCCAGAGAACCTAGACAACAAAGAGGTCCCTAAGAGAGACATACATGAATCTAATCCACATTGGAAGTAGAAAAAGACAAGATCTCCTGAGTAAATTGGGAGTGTGGGTATCATGGGAGAGGGTAGAAGGGGAAGGGGAGGAAGGTAGGGGAGTGGAGAAAAATATATAGTTCAATAAAAACAATAAAAATGGGGGTAAAAACTGTAGCCCACAATCCTAGCATCATAGTTGACTGCCATGCCTCCAGGGGCCTGAGTTTTACACAGGACCACTGCTGTGCCTTTGAGCTCACCTGTATCCCTGCCTCTGAAGGTCTGAAGCTTGGCTGTGTATTTGAAAATATTTTTCTTTCAGTATTTTTATTATAGCATGTGGGATTTTCTTGCATCTCTAGGTCATAGACTAAATGTCTCCTAATCTGCCCACACTATAACACACTAGTTAAAGAAAAGCAGCCATACAAAAGTATTTTATCAAAATAGAGCAAGAAGAGTAAAATGTTTATTATGTTTTCTAATTTCTGGTTCACTTTTCTATGGTTCTTTGCCTAAACTGTTTCTGTTTTTTAAAGAAACTACTGTTTTTCAAAACACTTGATAGGAAAGACACATTTCCCATCTTTGGAAATACGAGGGTTTTAACTGAGAAAAAGTTACTGCTATACATTTGTAAATGGGGGAGGGAATATGTTAGTTACACTTTTGTGTTTCTTTTCTTTTCATTGAGCTTGAAATCTTAAAGAACTGTTGGATCCTAGAGTCATTTGAGGAACTTGTTTCCCAACTTAGGGCACTGACTCTAAATACAAGCCTGCATTCAGGTTTACATGCTTTTCTCCTATTTCTCAAACCATCAATTCCATTTGTACTGCAGTCCTGGTAAATGACGGAGATATGTCTTTAAAACTGTCACATAAATAGATGGATATACACACAGCAACTCTGCAAGTACAGTAGCGAAACAGTGAGAATTATTGCCAGAGAAATGCAGCTAAAAAACTTTGCCAACCATCTGGTTCTGTAAACAAGAATGATTTATTCCACCCTAGTTGACGATCAGAGAAGCCAGGCTGTGTTCAGGGGAGCTCACTCATGTGTCTATATGATGACAATTCAAACATCTAGACTAGGCCAAGACGAGGAAGTCTGGCTGGGCTTGAAGTGTCTCTGGGAGATGAGGGCTCAGTCAACCTATGCTGTATTAAGGTTACTGGAAGAAGTGAGGATAGCTGGCCAATGACTGGATGCTTCAAGCATCTGTCTGCCAAGGGTCTGCTGACAGCTCATTGGCGGAAGCAAATAATAGTTAGGCTCGACATTGTTGAAATGAGAAGTATCCAGCTTCTGTAGAAGTTTCTGAAGCATTCTTCCAAACATGTCTCATGTAAAAAAAAATAGAAAACTTTAAGTCCCACAGATTTCTATTCAGATATAGGAAATTATGAGTTGCTCCTTTGAAAATGCAGTCTTATAATAATGAGACCCCTTTCTTAATATTTACTGTTTGCACAATAATTTATATTACTGCAAAATAAACCATGATAGCATTCCAGCAAAAAGCTATCATTTTAATTTTTATTTTTCATGTAAAAACCCAGATGTGTGAATAAGTGGGTATCTGTGTCAAATCTGTTTCTTCTATATTTTATTGGTCTCTTCCTTCTGTATGCTTGTATTGTGCTAGTTAATCAATGTGTCAGCTTTTGTTTTATATTATTACATCTCATTTCATTATTATCCCTTAGAATCTGTTTATTTCCTAATGAGAGACAGAAAGGGAGTGGATCCAGATGGGAGGGGTATAGTGATGAGGCGAGCGGGCCACATCCCGCCGCCCCGCTAGCTTAACCTGAAATAAATACATGGAAACTGTATTTATTTAAACACTGCCTGGCCCATTATATCTAGCCTCTTCTTGG
>LOEQ01006498.1:73397-85810 GCA_001685075.1 Bramus lutescens | reverse complement strand
CTGCCCTATCAAAAAGCCAAGGCAGTTTCTTTATTTGACCAATGAAAGCAACACTATCATAGAAATTAGACCCTCCTACATCAGAGGGGAAATGGAAAGGAACCGGAAGGAGCAGGAGACAGAAAGGAAACCGTAGCCAGGATATATTATTTGATTAAAAAAATGCATTTTCAATAAAAGAAAAAAGTATCTCAGAAAACCTTAGTAAGTGGCTCTAGGTCAAATGGCTAGTAAATACTAGCATACTCATTAGGGCTCTATTGTCCTTGAGTTCAAAGTCATGCTTTTAATCCATGCTGTTTTCACCAGTGAATCGTAAACCTGTTAGAAAAAGTCAAGTTTTGAAATCTGAGTTTAAAAGCTGATATAGCGGCAGGATTGGATGTTTAGAGGGTGGTATTTACTATTGAAGCAGGCATTTTGTAAACATTACACCCTGATAGGTCATTGGTTAGAATATACAACTACTGATCTTTCCTACAGATTTTCAAAGTAGTTGACTTTTTGATTCAAGTTGTTTTATCAATACTGTTATCTTGTTGTATATTTTTTCTGATTATAGTTTTCGTGGCAAGTCTTAAATATAACTCTATTTTCTTTTATGGTGTCACAAACACTCAGTTTGTCATAATTTTTCAGATATCAAAAGCATGTTTATAGCTAACTTTTCAAAAGCATTTTTCCAAAAATAAAACCATAAAGTATGTGTTCTAAATATTTTCCTTGTTGGATATATCTCCAGCAAACAAATACACCAGCAATTTACACCCCCATGGAAACAAAAACCAAATACAGAATTGACAGCAGGGCTCTCTCTGTATTTACCATTTTCAAAATACAGGACATTTTGACTGCCTCTAGTTGGGTTTATGATGAAGGTTGTATAAAGATGTGTAAAGTGAAGATGGACTAGAAATATGATTATACAGCAGAAACTCTAGTTTGGCTCTGTGACTGGTTTTGTCTCCGACTACCTACTTCATTTTAGTAAGGCCACATTGTCCCTCAGGGAACTCAGTGCAAGTCTTCCCTACGATCAAATGGCCATGTTGCACACTTTAAATCTTCTATGTTTTCCACTTTTACTTTTGATATAGCAAATTTCCTCATTGATAGTTTATTCCTTTTATTTTTCTGTTCAGAGGAAAGTAGATTGATAGATGGGGAGAGTCTGTCATGAGTTGTCAATGAGCCATATGGATGGGGGCTTCCAGCGTCAGACATGAGGATTCATTGATTTCAGATATAGATTTCTGAAAACAGCCTCAGAAAGTCCAGTGTAGTGCCTGAGTCCTTGTGTGAAATAGTCGCCCTTCTTGCTAATGACCTACAGTTTTATTTGTACAGCAATATTGATATCACAGGCTTTTGTCCCCAGAAAGTTTCTCTGAGCAAGAGCTCTTGAAGCTGATGACACTTCTGTGGCTGGAAGGATACAGATAAGGCAGCAAGGCCCAGTAAGGAATATCTAGAGTTAGATATGAACAGTGCTCTCAGTGCTCTCAGAGCTCTCAATGCCAGGGTTTTGCAAAGTGTATAAAAGAGAAATAACAATTCATCACAGAGAAGAATTATTTTCTTGGACTCTAACTGGCACACATCAGGCACTGAAACTGCAGTTTCCACAACAGCAAGGACCATGGTGTCCCAGATGCTAGGCTTCTTGGCTGCCTGTAGCTCTTGAAGAATTTCTGGAGCCAGTCACCTCTAGTCCCCAGCTGTAGCACTGAACACTTCATAAGTGATGACCAGTGTAAACTGGGCCTTCAGTGCATATACACATTTTTATTTTCAAACTGTGCTTACAGATGGAATAACACATGATATGGGGTCTAGAAGCAAAAGATAGTGGACTGGGAACTAGTGCTCAAATTATAAACATAATTTCTTTTTATTGGCCATTGAGAAAGTGTAAATGATTTTAAATTTTCAACATGAGAAGAGCCAGTACAGTAATGCAAAATAGTCTGTTTATGCTGTTCCAAATAAATTAAGTCATTTTCCTGAATCTTATTTTATCTTTTCTGATATAATTAATTATTTCTTTTAGAAGCTGCCCAATTGAAACATTTGCTTAGGATAAAGTCAATATTTTAAGATATTGAGAAAATATACATAAAACACACATTTATTGTACTTTGTTGTGGGACATCTTATTTAGCTATTTTTTTGTAAAAATTTTTTTGTCCCAAATAAATTAAGTCATTTCATGAATCTTATTTTATCTTTTCTAATATAATTAATTATTTATTTTAGAAGCTGCCCAATTAAAACATTTGCCTAGGATAAAGTGACTATTTTAAGGTATTGACAAAATATACATAAAACACACATTTATTGTACTTTATTGTGGGACATCTTATTTAGCTTTTATTTTTGTAAAAAAATAGAGTAGTTAGGTAAACTGTGAAGGCTAGATTTAATTTGGCTTTTCTTCCTTCTTCCCTCTCTCCTTTCCTCCCTTCTCCTTTAAAAATGTTAAAGTATGTGTGTGTTGATGAATTGAGTATGTGTGTGTATGTGTGTGCAATTACCTCTAGGAGCCAGAAGAGGGCACCAGATTCCCAGGAGCTGGAGTCTGATGTGATTGTTGCTTGGGAACTTGAACTTGGGTTCTCTGTAAAAGCAATAAGTGCCCTTAAATGTTGAGCCATCTCTCCAGCAAATGCTCCCTCAATCCTTTCTTAAGGCTTGGGTACAGCTGGGAACACACATGAGAAGTAGGACAAGATGCTTTGAAGTTACTCATGTACTCTGCGGAGGAGAAGAATTTTTTTCATTTGAGTAGCTTGAGCCAAGAGATCAGATAATTGTGAGCATATTTGAGGCTATCAGATCCCACAGTTTAAAGTAGAAAACAATTCTTGGTTTGTATGTAGAAAATAGATACAACCATTTCTTCCCCATGAATATTTCAGATAAAGAGAATGTGTGGTTAGATCATTGCCCTGGGAATCTGGTGACTTGGGGCAAGTTCTGACCTAGATATGTCTGAGACTCCTCAGGCGAAGATTCTCTTTCTGGTTCTTTTTTCTTCTCTGTAAAACAAAGAGGTCAGATTCAAAGATCTGTGATACTTTGCACTTTTGAAAATTCTTTGAAGCTGTAGTTTCTGAAAAGATTGGATCTCTTCCGAATGTTTTGTTTCTTTTACATTTGAGAGCCCACTGTGATTCATAGACCCTTAGGCTTTACCAGGAAAAGCAAATTCTGGGCAGATAATACAAATTGGCTTGTGCCTTGCACACATTATTGATATGTACAGGAGGGAATTCATTACCTATTATAAGCTTTAGATTTGGTCTGGTCTGTTTCTTAGAGTTTGTGTGCAAATAAAAGTTTTAAACCAAATACCAGTGTTTGAAATCTTGGTTTACATCTGGTTTTAAAACGTCACAATTAGAGATTGACTTTTACAGTAGAGAAGTGATAACCTTTCTACCTTAATATTTGTTATTCTCAAAGATGCAGTTACTGGAATTTTGAAATGGGTCAAACTGCTTTTAACCTGGCTACCGTTATTCAATTTTATCAATTCTTCATTTTCTATTAACATAAAATCTGTTTCATGACTTCAATACATAAAAGGTAGAAAGATCACAAAGTAGCCCGAAGCAGATAAATATTGACCCAGTCAAACGTACGTTCTGCCAAGTATTAGAATAACTAATAATTTTGTCATGGGACCAAGCCAGGAACATGTCCAGCCTCTTCACGCCTAACTTAGCCGCTGGATTTATCTCACTTGCTTCCATTTCTTGTTTAGTAAACATCTGCTTTCTGTTAGATTATTTATCCCCTTAACCTTTATAAATGACAATGAAGTCCACTAGTCTGTCAATAGCATGCCATTTATTTGTTGCTACAGCTGAGCCTGACCTTCATTGGTTTTATTGGAGTAATTTGCTGGAAATGATTTTTTAATGTTAGATTTATTGCCGAGGCACTTCATTGTCAGGTAATTGAAGTAAATTGTAATTTTTTTCCCCAGATGAATGTAAAAAGCACAGGCATGGCTGCATGATTCTCAGGGATCCTTCGTGACTGGGAGAGGCATATAGTTCACATCATCAACTTTAAAAATTTGTAAATAAGGAATATTTTAAATCGTGTGCATTTAACTTTTTAGCTTTTTCTTAAAGATTGCTGAGTAGATGACAGTAAATTAGAATTAAAAAATGGTGTCGCCAATAAAATATGATGTACACATAAATTTATCCACAGTGGTGCTGTGTCTTATCAAATGGGTATTACTATTTCGAAGTGCAGATTCAGTTATGAGCACAGTGATGCCACATAGCTAGGGCTTGCTTTTCCGCTGGCGTTAGCTTGTTCTCCAGTACCATTGTTACCAAACGGTTTAGTATGAAATGCTTTGTTCTCCACACACTGTTTGCCCTCACAGTAAAGACTGTTTCAGTCTCGAGGTGACACTTTAGTATCTTCGTACTTGTCTTATTGGCTGATGTTAGGAGTGACCACACTTGCCATATCTCCGCAGTAGAAGAGACACTAAACCTTGTATTTCATAACCTGTTAAGGTATTGGTTACTCTGTGATTGACTGGTGTACTGTTGGATCCCAAGGCTAGCAGGACAAGGTCAGAAAGTTTTGCCAGCAAAGCTGATAGTTTTGCTATTCTGAAACTGGATTTTGATTCTAAATAAAAGGGATGTTCAAATTCAGCTTTCAATTCTAGCTGGTGGAAAGTGTTGTGTTTTGTAATCTTAATGTCCGTTCCTTGTTAGGTAGGAAGATTCCCAAAACACTGCAATTAGTTAAGGGAGGTGGAGCTGACCTTTGGCCTTATCTCAGACAAGCACCTCCATTGTTTCACTTTCTGAGGAGGAAATCAGAGAACGATCTGGTCATCAGAAGCAGAGCCACTGGGTCAGAATCCTCTGGAAAACTGTTCTAGCTGCAGCTTCTTTGCTCACAAATTCTTATTTTAAAGCAAAATAAGAATTTTAAAAACTAGAGTTTAAAGCTACTTGAAAATATATTTTATACCTTTTAGAAAATTTCTGAAAACGCTAACTTTCCTGTCAGTGTATAAACTACAATAGGGCCATGTGAATGGATGTTGGTGATGTAATCGCTTCTGATCAAGTTATAAGTGAATTATTCTCCCATCACATATTTTAGAGTTAATTTTGTATGAACTTTAATAGGCAGCTAGATTATTGCATCATCAGACATTTAACAGTCACACGTGTGGTATCTTGGGAGGGAGGAGTAATTATTTTAAGAATAAAATTCATGAAGTTCAACAAAGCAGAATCTGCTTTCCTGTGAGGCATTTGAAGTCCTCATCACAGAATAAGATGAGTGAGGAGGTCGTGAATTCCTCTTCAGGTGGAACCCTTGCATTCTGCTTTAATTAAGCAGAAATTACAGGGGATCCGGTGGGGGGGAATCTGTAAAGACTTTCTTGCTTTAAAACTGCCACGTGCCTTTGCTGTCTCTGTTCCTGTCACTATTATTGATACGAGGGATCCATCAACATATTTTTATGGGTGATTAAGAAAGGCTGACCTTTCCTTTGCAGGTACAAATAGGTAGTTCTTCAGAGACTGCAACTGAATGACAAGATAATTCTACCCATTTAATATTGAAGTGATGTTGATAGTATCATTCTTCTCGGGTTGGAAACAGGACAGTACAGGGGCCTTTTCTGCCTCAGCCTGTTCTGCCAGGGGTGATGGATTTCCCTCTGACTAATCGCTGTCACATTAACCCGCAGTATTTCATCCTTCAGAGCTGTCAAGATAATGACGATAATCCAAGTGGTTCATTGTAGGTAAAGGAAATTATATGAGCAAAGTAATATCATAAAACAGTGTTTAAATATTTTAATTTCATTTGTCAGGGCTGCCCCAACACTTCATTACACATATAACCATCTCTCATCAGTGGAATTAGTGCATTATTCATTACTGTTAATTATTTTCACATAATGGCTGCCCTGATATATTTAACCTCCACATTATATCTCAGATAATGGGTCTGTAAAATTGAATTGTGTGAAGAGCGGAGTTCTAAAGCTCATTTGCAGAGCATCAAAGAACAAAGAAGAGGAAAAGAATTCTAAATGGGACATTTTGGCCAGCTGGGGCCAAACATTTGTTTCTGTCTGATTTGCATACAGAAAATAGGTGGTGTAGAAGCAGCTTAGTACTGTATAGGCTGCTGGCTCCTGTTACACAACCAATTAGGATTAGTTAACATTACATACATTCAAAACAACTTGAGAATTATAGTAGAGAAAATGGGGGAGCTCACAGGGCATCCTGTATAGTACGGAAAAAAGTAATTTCTTTAAGCAGATAATTATAAAGGGCAAAATGAGGGGCTGGGAAAGAGACTGAACGAGCAAGAGAATGAGCCAGAGATGATGGAGAAATGGGGCAGGAGAGATGCAAAGTTTCAGATTAATTTTTTTTTAGTTTAAGAATGACTTTCATAATAGACACTAGTTTTGAAAAGTAGTAAAAACTAAGAAAATCTTGAAAGTCCATTTAGATTTTAGTCATTCGTTTCTATCATGAGTGCTATAAAACCAACCACTTAGGCTCAAGATAACTTTTCTCAGTAACCGAAAGTCTTTCAGCATTCATGTAAACAAGACATCAATTTAGAACCAAGTAAGCTGTGCAGAGGCCAAGTTTTTTATGTTACCTCTCCGTAATAATATGATTAACCATGTCCAAATACAACTGTCTTAACATGTGTTTATGACGCCCTTTCTGAGTGCAGGGAACTGAAGCAAAAGCCAGTTGGAATTGGTGCCATCTGAGAGGGAAGGTCTCAAAGGAGAAAAACTCTGCAAGGGATATGAAATGGCTTCTGGAGTGTGGAGTCTTGGCCTTGAGGTTAAAGGAGTGGGTTAAAGTGAGGTTAAAGTTCACGGAAGGTTTATAGGGTCCTTTCACAATAGTAGCTAGTTTGGTTGAAAATTAAAAAAAAATTAATTATATATGCTGCAACAAAACCATTTGACCAAAAGCCCCTCACTGGAGATCACCTGTCTCAGCTTACATCTTACACTCCATTATGGAGGGAACTCAAGCAGGAAGTTGGAGTAGAAGCCACTGAGGAATGCAGTTCCCTGGCTTGCTTTCAGTAGAGTAGACATTCTGTCACTTTGACTGCTAAGTTCAACCATCACAGTTGTCCCCTAGATCTGATATTTTGTATCCTTGATCTTACATTGCTCCATTCCATTTTCCTACCCTCACACCGGTAATCACTGTTTAATTTTCTATCTTTACATATTTGACTTATTAAATTGTTTTGTTTTTTTCCTTTGTGTGTCTATGTACATGCGTGTGTACCATGTGCATGCGGGTACCTTCAGAGCCAGAGGGGGGCAGCATCTCTTGTAACTGAAGGCTGTGAACCCCTCATACATGAATGCTGAGAATATAATATGGTCTTCTTCAGGAGCGGCAAGGGCTGCCTCTTTTGCATTTGACTTATTGAAAAAGCAATTCCATGTACGAATGACACCATCCAAGATTTGTCTTTCTGTGTATGGATTACTTCACTATGGATTACTTCACTTTTCATAATAATATTCTTAAGGATTACTTGTTATATGGCAAATGGCAAGATCTCATTCTTCCTAAGGCTGAATAGCATTCCATTACTTTTAATATAATATGTTCTTTATTATTTATTCCTCAATAGAGAGTCACATTGCTGCCATACCTTGCTCTATTATAGATAACATTAAAATGGACATTAAAGGGCAGATGCGTTTTTGGCACATCAACTTCAATTTTCTATTTCTTTTTAATACATAGTAATCCTGACTTGAGGGTGCAGTACTATGCAGAAATTCTATCCTTACCTTATTGTTTCTAGGAACTTGTAATGCTATTTTTAAGTGCTGTACTGATTTACATTCCTAAGATTGTATTCTCACCAGTGCTTATAAAAATTGCTTATACCGATATATCAGGAGTGTGTTCCTATCTCATCATCATTCTAATTATTTATTTTCCAGATAAGTGATTCTGATAATTTTTATCTGTCTGTTGGTCATTGATATATTCTTTTTTCTTTTCTCTTTTTTGCTTTATGAAACTGTGTCTTGCTATGCAGTCCAGGATAGCCTAGAATACGGTATATAGAAGAGAATGGTGTCAATGATTCTCCCTTAGGCTCCTTTGTGCTTGGAGCACAGCTGTGCACTGTGACACTTGGCCACATGGTTGTCTTTGAAACACGCCTCCTCAGGTCTTTGTTTATTGTTGAACCACTTGAATTTGAGTCAGATAAATAGTTATTGAGGATTCTCCCTCAATTCATGAGCTATCTTCTGCATCTGTTGTTTGTTTTGACATATGGAGACTTTTTTAGTCTGATGCAATCCCATTTGTTTATTTATGTTTATGTTGACTATACTTCTAGAGCATTGCCCATACAATATAATTGAAATTTTTTACCGGATATTCTTTTAGTATATTTATGCTTTTGCATCTTAAATTTAAGCTTTTCATTTTCAGCCATTTTTATTTTTGTTTATGACTTGGAATAAATATACAGTTTTATTCTTCTGCATGTGTGTATACAGTTTCCCCTATACTATACATTGAAAATCTTGTCCTTTTTCATTGTGTATTTTTGACACCATTGTTAAAAATAATTGGCAATAAATACCAGGGTCTTCTGAATTTTGCACCTTGCTGCATTGATCAGTATAACTGTTTCATAGCAGTACTATCTTGGCATAGGAAGTCCTTCTGTGTATGTGTTACTTTTATTGGTTAATGAATAAAGAAACTACTTTAGCCTGTGATGGGGTAGAATAGAGCTAGGTGAGAAAACTAAACTGAATGCTGGGTGAAAGTAGGTGGAGTCAGTGAGTCACCATGTAGCCTTCAGAGGAGAAAGATTTAAGCTGCCAGCTGGAACCTTGTCGGTAGGCCACAAACCTTGCGGTAAAATATAACATAATAGAAATGGGTTAATTTAAGATGTAAGAGCTAGCTAGAAACACGCTTAAGCTATTGGCCAAAGAGTATTGCAAATAATATTATTTCTGACTGATTATTTCGGGTCTGGGAAGCCAGGAACAAATGAACAGCCTCCGCCAACAGAATGGTGCCCAACACGTACTAGCTAAATCCACATAAAACCTGAGAGAGCTTGGATACCTGCTCAGGATTAGGAGGAAAGCAGCAGAGACCATGCCTGTGGCTCAGCACCCACTTCCTGGACAGGCATTGGGATTGAGTCTGCTAGGTGTTCACAGGCAGGAGAGCATGGCAGATTCCTGCTGCCATACAGAGAGATATTTCCAGGCTGTGCAGTGTGCTGGATGGCAGATTTAGCTTTTATTCAGATAAAAGGGGTTTATATACTGCATGGTGCTACCCAGAGTTAAGGTGGTGAGGATGGCTCTTACTCATCAGTCCCAGAGCCAGTGGTGAACAACTCCACCATATTGAAAGCCTGAGAGAGGCAGAGTCACTGTGACCAAGCTGCTTACCATTTCAAAGTGCTCCTGATCAGAAAATAATTACAGATACACATGCCATAAAGACAAATACAGATGGAAAAGACATCTAAATGGGTCACAGTGTTGGATAAATGTACATAGGTTTGGGAGAGAGAGAAGAAAAGCAATATAGACAGTTATAAAAGGAAGTAAATGGGTATAAAAATAAAACAAAGTCTTTAAAGAGACAGAGTACTGACACTAATGGATTAAAAGAGTATAGAAAAATAAGTCTCTTGAAGATGTATTATACACAGAGAGCCTGGATTATGTATATATTGTGTTTCATTTTGACTGTGAATGAGCTAAGTACAGAGAGACATTTCATTGCATGGGCTGTTAAGCTAAGCCAATATATATTTTGCAGGTATTTTGACTTAAAATTTGGGTCTAAGGATATGTTGATTTGGAAAAGAGGTTCTATTTTTGTTTTCACAGAGGATGAGAACCTGTGGATTCCTTCCAGACTAATGTGGTTTGATCAAACAAGACGCCCCCTAAAGCAATGGCTCAGATGGTCCAACATCCATGACAGCTTCAGGACTGCTGACTGAGATGGATCTACCACATAGGATACCCCATCACAGATCTGATTAACAGTGCCCCCAAACAGTGCCAGCAGGAAGTAGTCTAGAAAACAATGCTCAAGTTTCCTAATTGAATGTTTGTTTGTTTATATTTAAAGGGATATATTCTAAAGCTATGACTATTTGCATGTTATGGATCTTGGTCTATTGATATGTTTTAGGCCAATTTTGTCATGTGTATATTTCTGCTCTTGATTAACATATTTTGTTTGTGTAGCTCATTTAAAAATGTAATGTATAATTAAGAAATACAGATAGTCATATATAATAATCAAGTTTGTAGTCATGTTAGGTTTTCTAGATATATACAGTTATATTTCAGTTAGATAAATAATTTTCAAACCATTCAAATGCCTACAGAATATGGCATTTAAAATGTTTTAAGAACTTAAGACTTTTCATGGCAATGAGACACATCTGCTCCTGACAGCGCCAATCTACTTCAAAGGGATGATAGGCATTGACGAGGCTCATTATGGAGGTTGTTAGCCATATGGGCAAGAAACTGCTTTTGCCTGAACTGTTTGATATTATGCTGTATGAACTGGACACGAAGGACCCATAGTAAATCTCTGCCGAACTTGCCTAAAGGTGAGATGGTCCTTTGGAAGTCCTGCTTCATAAAAGAGTCTGCCAGACATTCTGCAGGACACAGAATAAAGTAACTGATGGACTTTGTCAGTACAGGCATAAGAGATCTTCAGATTTCCTGCTTCATGAAAATGTCTGTGGAATACTTTGGACCTGTAGGCTGCAGATGAATGCCCCTACAGTACCGAAGAACTTTGGGTGACCGTCCAGGCAGCAAGATGCCTCTGTCATTTCTAGAGTTTTGAAAGATACTTACAATGCATGTCCTGTTAACTTAGGTAATATTATTTCCTTCTGAGGTCTTTGATGGAGTTGAATAATAGATAGTTATGGTTTTCCTTATTTATGATAAAAGATAAAGTAGATATAAATATTGTAAATGTAATTCTTGCTCGATACCTGTTTTGTTATATGTAATTTTACTATGTTAAAGTTAAAACTTTGCTTTTAATTTGAACAGAGAGGGGGAAATGGTATGGGAATAAAGACACTGCTTTGGCCCATGATAGGGTAGAATAAAGATAGTGGGGAAACTAAACTGAATGCTGGGAGAAAGTAAGTAGAGTCAGTGAGAAGAAGACAAGAAATGCTGGCAAGAACGTTGATGGTAGGCCACAAGCCTCATAGTACAATATAAAATTATAGAAATGGGTTAATTTAAAATGTGAGAGCTAGCTAGAAATGCACTTAAGCTATTGACCAAACAGTATTGCAAATAATAGAATTTCTGAGTGGTTATTTTGGGTTTGGGTAGCTGGAATGAATGAGCAGCCTCTGCCAACACCATTCTGTTTTAATTATAATCGTCTTACAATATATTTTTAAAGAAAGTACAATGATCTTTGGGTGTTTTTTGTTTGTGTTTGTTTCACTTTCTTTTGCTCACATTAATTATCATTAGAGACTGAGGATTACTACATCTGTGAGTCACTATTAATAGAATGGACATAGTAATAGTATTAATATTTCTTGCATATAAGCATACATATATATCTTTGCATTTATTTATTTCTGATGTTATTTTTGTCAACAATGTTTTATAGTTATAAGTATATATGTTTCTTATTTCCTGGTCACACTCACTCAGAAGTATACTATTATAAATAAGATTATTTTCTTTGTCTTTTTTGGTGTAGCAGTGTATAGAAACTCTATTGGCTTTTGAAAGTTGACTTTGCAGTCTGTAGCATAACTGAGTTTATTCATCAATTCTACTAATTTTAGATGAAGGCCTTGGTCTTCTCTAGACATAAGATCATCCCCCCAATAATGGGGACAGTTTTACATCTTCTTTTCTACTGTGGTATCTCTTTCGCCTTTTGCCATATGTATACATATCTTGTACTTCCAGAGTTATTGACTAAAATAGCAGGAGTAGACATTCCTAGTTTATTCCATATTTTAGTGGTAAAAGCTTGAGCTGTTCCCTATTGGCTAAAGTATTAGTTCTGAGTTTTCTCATATATGACCTTTATTATATTAAGGAATTTTTATATATTCCTAAATCATCAAGAATTTTTGTAAGATGCTTTATCTGAACAGATTTAGGTGATCACGTGGTTTTAGTCTTCATTATGCTCCTAAAATGCATTGCATAAAAAAAGCTGTTTAAGATAGCCTTACATACCAAGAACAAATTCCACTTGTTCGTGATGCACAATTTGGAAACTTGCTTCATTTATTTATTCATTTATTCATTTATTCATTTATTCATTTATTTATTTATTTAT
>LOEQ01006498.1:40152-66435 GCA_001685075.1 Bramus lutescens | reverse complement strand
CTTCCTTCCTTCCTTCCTTCCTTCCTTCCTTCCTTCCTTCCTTCCTACTTTCCTAAACAAACATCGGAAAACAAACCCCCGAAAACTTGCAAATAAGCCACATATAAGAAAAGCTCTAGTAGCACACACACACACACACACACACACACACACACACACACCTTATAAAATGTAAAACTGGAAACTATATCATATAAACAAAAGATTAGCAACATTAAAAACATGTCCAAGCAAAACATTATGAGACAAAAAACCAAACAAACAAAACAAAAATACTGTTGAGCTCATTTTGTATTGGCCATCAACTGATTGACCAGCATGGGTCATGAAGGGCCAACTTTCTAATTGTGAAACTTCTGCTAGTATGTAAGTGAGAACTCAATCACATCAGGGGTCTCATATCATGCTTACACTTGAGAAATATCATGCTGGTCACAGAATAGTGAATTTAGTTTATTTTAATGGTTAGAAAATACGTTTCTCGACTTTTTATCAGAATGCAACATACATACAGAAAATGCGTGTCATAAGTACATCATTAATATATTATTATAAAATGAATTCTCCCATTTTTTCAATACTCAAGTCTCTTCCACAGTATTCCTTTAAATGTGTCCTAATCCTTGTTTCTTTCTTTATCGAATGCATGTTTGCATGCCTGTGCATAGGCAAAATGTAAGCCAAGGGCAGCCTCATCTCAGGTTTAGCTATAACATTACTGTCCACCTTTTTTTTTGTTTATTTTGAGATAGAGCTCTCACTGGTCCTGAATCTGGCAAGCCCAAGTAAGCTCGGCTGTTTGGTCAGACAGTCTCAGGAACCTGACTGTCTCTACCTACCCTGCCTTGTGTTATAAGCATGTATGATGTCTGCCTCCNCATGGGTTTTGGGGATCAAACTTAGATTCTCATGGTTGCAAGATCAGCATTTTTCTGCCTGGCCTGGTTCTCAACTCCTTTATTGTCCTTTCTTAACTTTTCTCTCAGCTCTACAAGGCTTTGTGCTGTGGGCTAATGCTCTTGTACCCTGTAAAGATTTGTTACTTGTACTAGTTTAATAAAATGCTGATTGACCAGTAGCCAGGTAGGAAGTGTAGGTGGAGAAACCAGACTAGGAGAATTCTGTGAAGAGGAAAGCCTAAGTCTGCAGTCACCACCCAGATGCAGAAGAAGTAAGATGAAAATGCTGCACTGAGAAAAGATACCAAGTCACGTAGCTAAACATAGATAAGAGTTATGGGTTAATTTAAGTCATAAGAGCTAGTTAACAGTAAGCCTGAGCTAACAGGGCAAACAGTTTATAATTAATATAAGCCTCTGTATGTTTCTTTGGGACTGAATGGCTGTGGAACCAGGTGGGACCGGAACTTCCATCTACAGCTTTGTATCTTGCTAGAGTTTGATTAGTATTATTCTTCTGGTTTAAAAGAAAGGTGTTAGGGAATTAAAAATTTCATTGTAAATTTAACTTTTTTGCCGAAGTTTCAAATTAGTAAACAAAATTAATTCCTGCTTTTCTTTTTTCTTTGCTTTTGACTTTTACCTTTTGTGTATATTACATAGGGGAAAATGTAGCAGAGATAAACCAGAGCAGGCTGTTGGAATTCTTTGTCTGATTCAGTTTTGCCATAAGACAGTTTGCTTCTCTTCAATCTTGGAAAAAACTGAATCTTCTTGGTTCTGTCTCAGAGCATCATGAGGAGCTGTGTGTCGGGGCAGGGAGGTGGCTCAGCAGGAGCAAGCCTGCTGTGTAAGCATGACAACCTGAGTTCAATCCTTGATCCCATGGTGGGAGGAGAGAACTAGCTTCCAAATGCTATCCTCTGACCTCCATGTGTGTGATGAGGCACACACACCCTCTCCCCCAAGTAACAATATAATAAATAGCCTATAGTTGCATGTTTGTTTGAACTTCTTGTGTGCAGCCACTCCCCAGCCTCTGGATCTATGGAAGGGTAGGGGCTTGGTCACCTGGCTACCACAATTGCTGGTTTCAGTTATTGGTCTTATCACAGGCACCAGATAAATGACTGCAACTTATTAGTGTATGCCAAATAATCCCCTTCCTCCTCAAGTTGATTTTGGTCATGCTGTTTGTCACAATAATAGAAAGCTAATGAGAACATTGAGGGAAAGATAACTTTACCTCTTTATGGTAGTCTAACAGTAGAAATGTATTGGATAGTTTCTCCAAGAGAAATGCAATATAGTTCATACATGTAAACTGTAGTTATCACTTTGAAAGAAAGTAAAAAGGAATATGATTAATTTAAAATCTATTTTACTTAATCCAGAACAAATATTTCATTTAATTCAATATTCTGCAGTTTTAGTGTCTAAACAATATAAAAATGATTACCATGTCTTACCATTCTTCCTTTGCACTGGTGTTGAAATTTGTGTGCATTGTACACACATCAGCACATCTCAAGTTAAGTTTCCATGAGAAACTTGTGATCTGTATTTAGAAAAGCAAAACAGTTAAATTGAAAAGTTTAAAGTTTGGAGCCGGGCAGTGGTGGCACATGCATTTAATCCCAACACTCAGGAGGCAGAGGCAGGCAGATCTCTGTTAGTTCGAGGCCAGTTTGGTCTACAAGATCTAGTTCCAGGACAGGCTCCAAAGCTACAGAGAAACCTTGTTTCAAAAATCAAACAAACAAACAAAAAAGTAAAAGACCTGAAGGACAACAACACTTTAAATCTTTGAAGAAAGAAACTGAAGAAGGTACCAGAAAATGGTAAGATCTCCCATGCTCTTGGGTATGTAGAATTAACATAGTAAAAATGACAATCTTAATAAAAGCAATCTACAGATTCAATGCAATGCTCATCAAAATCCCAGCAAAATTCTTCACAGATCTCAAAAGAGCAATACTCAATTTCATATAGAAAAGCAAAAAACCCAGGATAGCCAAAACAATCTTGAACAATAAAGAAACTTCCGGAGGCATCACAATCCCTGACTTCAAACTCTACTATAGAGCCACATACAGTACTGAAAACAGCCTGGTATTGGCACAAAAACAGACATGAGGACCAATAGAACCGAACTGAAGACTGGATATCAAACCACACACCTACGAACAGCTGATTTTTAACAAAGAATCAAAAAATATAAAATAGAAAAAAAGCATATTCAACAAATCGTGCTGGCATAACTAGATATCAACATGCAGACAAATGAAAACAGATCCATATCTATCACCATGTACAAAACTCAAGTCCAAATGGATCAAAGACCTCAACATAAAATGAAATACACTGAATCTCATAGAAGAGAAAGTGGAAAGTACACTTGAATGTATTGGTACAGGAGATGGACAACTTTCTAAATAGAACACCAGTAGCACAGACACTGAGAGCAACCTCCTAATAAATGGGACCTCCTGAAACTGAGATGCTTCTGTAAAGCAAAGGACACTGTCAACAAGACAAAATGGGAGCCTGCAGAATGGGAAAAGATCTTCACCAATCCCACATCAGACAGAGGACTGATCTACAATAAACAAAGAACTCAAGAAATTGGCCAGCAAAAGAACAAATAATTCAGTAAAAATGGGGTATAGGTTTAAACAGAGAACTCTCAACATATTAATCTAAGATAGCTGAAAGACACTTATGGAAATGCTCAACATCCTTAGCCATCAGAGAAATGCAAATCATAACAACTCTGAGATTCCATCTTGCACCTGTAATAATGCCAAGATCAAAAATACTGATGACAGCTTACGCTGGAAAGAATGTGGGGTAAAGGGAACATTCCTCCGTTGCTGGTGGGAGTGTAAACTGGCACAGTTGCTTGGGAAATCAGTATGACAATTTCTCAGAAAATTAGGAAACAACCTTCCTCAAGATCCAGTAATACCATTTTTGAGTATATACCCAAAGGATGGTCAATTATACCACAAGGACATGTGCTCAGCCATGTTCACAGCAGCATTGTTTGTCGGAGACAGAACCTGAAAGCAACCTAAATGCCCCTCGACCAAAGAATGGATAAAGAAAATGGTACATTTACACAATGGAATACTACACAACAGAAAAAAATAATGACATCTTGGAGTTTGTGGGAAAATGGATGGATCTAGAAAGCATAATATTGAGTGATGTAACCCAGACCCAGAAAGACAAATAACACATATACTTACTTTTAAGTGGCTTTTAGAAATGAAGCAAAAAAGTCTACAGTTCACAATCCCAGAGAACCTAGAGAACAAAGAGGACCCTAAAAGAGACATGTATAGCTCTAATCTACATGGGAAGTATAAAAAGACAAGATCTCCTGAATAAATTGGAATCATGGGGACCACGGGAAAGGGTTGAAGGGAAGGGGAGAGAAAGGGAGGGGAGTGGGGAAAAATATACAGCTTAATAAAAACAACAAAAAGAGAAATGTTTAAAGTTTGGTCACACGTTGAAAAAGTTTCCAAGCATTGAGTATAATACCAATTTTTAAATTTAAAATCAACCATATTAAAAGTAAATAGAGCTAATTATTCAGCCCCTGCTTTTTTTCCAAGTACTCATAGCACTATGTTGATAGTAGTTACTGAACTGAACAGTGCTAATCTTGACCAAAGCTATGCGGCATATGCTCACACAAAAACCCGTGAATGGGATCTTCAGCCATTCACACATATGAGAAATGTATTATTTCATAGAAAACCTTTTCCTGATTAGTTTTACATTTGTTCCCTAAGTTTCAATGTCCTTTCTAATTCCAGGAAAACTCTTCATAACATAATTAATCATTTTTTTGCCTTGCTGAGAAAGTGTAGAGCATACCCCATTGTTTCTTGTTAAGCTAAGACCATGACTGTCAACATCAGCATAGTGCTGGACTTTAATACAGTATACCTTTAAGGGGTTATTCAAGTATCTGATGCTTATACCAGGGCACTCCAAACTGTAGCATCAGACCAAGTGTGGCCTCCAATTACCTTTCATTTAAGTCCTGTTGAAACAAAGACATAGACTCCTTTGTGTATTGTCAGTGGCTTTGTGTGTGTGTGCGTGCATGCGTGTGTGTGCACATGTGTGCACAGGCATGCATGCACTATAGTAATACATAGATACCACATGACCCGCCAAGTCTGAATTAGTTATTCTCTGGCATTTTGCAAAAAAGGTTTTTCAGTCTACAGAATAACTACCTAAACAACCCAAAGAGAACGGCCTGTAGACGCCTCTCAGACTGTCTTTACGGCAATGGTCGGTAAGAGGCTGTCTCCTTATTGATGTCAGAGGTTTCTTTGTTTGTTGTTGCTGCTGCTGTTACAGTTCTTAGCTCTTATTCATTCTTCTGTTTGAGACAGAATCTTACTCTTTAGGCTGGAATGGCTTGCCATCTGCTGTGCAGCCCAGGCTGACCTCTAATCCCTGAAATCCTCTGTCTCAGTCTCCCGAGAGCTGATGGTACAGCTGGGAGCTAGCATGCCTGTTTTTTCTCTCTCCCTCCTCCCCTCCTCTTCTGAGTCAAGTTCCTGTCTCTAACATGAATCCATTTGTTAATGAACCCTCCTATGGGTCTTGGAAACATGACAAGATGACAAAGCATGATAAGTCACGTGATTATCGGAGATTCGTCTTTGAGTCTTACAGCGTGCATTTGGCTCTACAGACATGCCTTTTCTGTTTCCAAGTGCTCAGACCCACTGGCTCTTGCTCAGTCCTGTCATGTCCTCAGCTGCCATCTCTCACCTCAAACAGTGTTCTAGAGTCATTTACAGCATGTGCCTTGATTTTATATCTTAGAACTGAAAGGACTTTGATTGATTTCTCAGAGCACAAATCAGAATCTGCTTCCCAAACAGTGTCCGATGAGAAGATATTATCTTTAAATTATAATCTTTTGGGTACTTTATTTAAAATTTTGAATGGTTCTAGGGCTAAATGTTAACAAAGGCATCAAATTTCTTGTGGTATCAAATAACAGCTGTGAAACAGGTGTATTCAGAGGGCTTCATTCTGCTCCATGGTGAGTACTGACTTCCTAGGCCATATTGCCAGTCAACATGGACAGAAGAATGCAAGCTTTTGAAAATTATAGCAGAAACATTTGTAGAATTAAAGCTTTATTTTTTAAAGACAATTTTGTGTAGTTCTTGTGTTAAAAGCAAAGACAGCCTCGTCACAAACACCACCTCCTCAAAGAGCTGAGTGTTAGGATTGACCCTGAGTTTCCCATGTGGAGTTTGACTTTGAGACACAGGCCTCAGACTCACTCCAGAACCAATGTTGGCCTTGAACTTGTGATCATGCTGTCTGAGCTTACAAAGTGCTGCATTTGTAAGTGTGTGGTTTCCATGCCTGGCCCATTCTAATAAATGCCCCCCTCCATTTTTTTTCCTGTCATGAGGAAAAACTTCCATCTGTGTTAAAATAAAATAAAGCAAAAGGCATGAAGCCACTGAGGGCACAGTTATAAAAACAAACTGAGACCAAGAACTTGCTCGAGAGGCTGACTGCCAGTGGGAAGAGACTTGTGTGATTTCTGCCTGAAGTGGCAACTTGTGAGAATGACTCTCAGAGTCTTTCCAAATAATATGTCCTCCTGAATCTTGACATACAGTTGGGGAATCAAAGTCGATACTCTGAGAAGACTTGTGATCTGAACACCACCGTTTTCAGGTAATAAATAATTCCTTATTTAGATCAGAAATATAATAAAACACAAAGGTTGGAACCGCTGAGCTCTATAATCGGGCACAAAGGAAACCTCTTCCTTCAAATTGTTGCTCCCTTCTCTTTTAGATGGAACTTGAAAGATCTTGTTTGTAAAAAGCTGTTGAGAGGTTACAAGGCTATTTCAGCTACAAAGCTCCTTAGGGTTTTCAAAGACTCAGCTGTTCCCTGAAGGAACCCTTTCCCTGGGCAGTGTTCAAATGTTCAAAGCCACCAGAGAAGATTCTTCAATATTTTCTTTTTCTACAGTCAAACAAGCATCATTGTTAGAAGACATAGATTAGACGAGTGTCTTTGAACAACATTTTGAATGGACTATGAAGTCAAATGGCTTCATACAAACACATGCTAGCTATTTATGTGGAGGAAGGATTTTCAAAATGTTATCTATCAAGATGGACGGGATGTGACTGAAGGGCAGGTGTGTTAAAAGCAAACGCCACTTCCTCACAGAGCTGAGTGTAAGGCTTGATCTTGCGTTTTCCATTTGTAGTTTGGTTTTGAGACACAGACCAACTCTGTCTTTTTGAAGTGGAGCTCTACATGGTAGTGATTCGGTGTGACAGCTCTGAGCACTGTGGACAGAGAAACCATTTAGAGACAGGTCAGAATAGCCAGGCCCAAGTATCTACTACTATCAGTTGTTTGGCTGGTGAATCTCCATTGAATCCATACTGTATAAAAGACAGTTCTGGGTTCTGAGCACCTGTCTTTAATTCAAAGATTAATTATGTACTTTCCAAGAACTGTTAAAAGAAAGATGTATCCCATTTGTATAATCGAGGCAAACAGACCTATTGGGGGTTGAACCCTTGACTACATGTAACGCCTCCTCTGTGGATTAAGATAGCTCAGAAGAACCTCTGTTCCACCTTTTAATGATGCCAGATACACTGTGGGTGCTAAAGGTTAAAGGAATCTATGCATGTGAAAAATTTAAGGGAGTTTTTATCAACATCATTAACATCTATAAACAGTCGAGGTTATTTGACAGTTTAAGAAAACTGGACATAGTTTTAAAATGTCTTTCTAACAGCCTCATCCTAAAAAATTCTCACTTCAGATGTTTACATTATGGGCAACGTGTATAGTCACATATATAGGCACATAGGTATATACACACAAACACACAGACACCTAAACAGACAGATACAGACAACCCCGCCAAACATCCCCCAATACACACCCCTCACAGACACACAGACAGACAGATATACAGACATACAGACACCCACACAGACACATAGACACAGATGCAGACAACCCCCTCACAGACATCCCCCCACATACACACATGCACCCAAAAACGTGCGCATGCACACACATACATGCACGCACGTACACACACACATGCATGCTCGTACACACACACACGCTCACACACACACACACCTTGCTCTCCATACTTGCTGGGAAGATCAGAGCCGATTTTCAGATGTGTTAAGCCAGACACCCCTTGTTTTCCCTGTCATTTTCCGATGAGGAGCCTGAAGACTGACCTATATAAAAGCCATTATTTATCCTCCGACAGAACTAACACAGAGCCCAGGTTTCCTGACTGCCAGCTAAGGTTTTCTTTTCTCTAACACCTCATTCAGATATAATATCCCATGAAGGGTAAAAATCAAAGACAAATAAAAACAGGAGTAGATTTCCAGTTTTCTACAATTTGAGATTTCAGCAATAAGGTTTTTGGATACATTTACAATAAAAGTTATAATTCCACATAGACTTCTTACCTTCCCAAATCTTCAAGAGTGGTAAAGTATTTCAGGCTGCACAGCCTGGCAACCAGCCAATCTGAATGAAGGTCTGCAGAGCTAGGTGTGGAATGTAGGCAACCCACTGATCTCCAAGTACTCGTAGCCCTTACTTCCTGCCTTTCTTTGCTTTATAGTCCTTTATTGGAGTTCCACATGGTTTCAAGGGACCTTAATTGAACTTTTAGTCATTCAGAGAAAGGCTCTAAAGTTTCGTTTCTCCTAAGTACCCCATTTCCATGTCACAGAGCTCTCAGTCATTGCCCCATACCCAGAGTATCTGTTATGAATCTTATGATAGACTGCTCATCACTCGGAAACACATCCCCACTGCTGCACACACATGCATATACACACACACATGCACATACACACACCATACACACAAGAGGAGAGAGAGAGCAAGTGAGAGAGAGAGCCCTATCCTGAGGACTTTGCTAAGCACTGTACTTTATCTGTCTAGTTAAAATCCATCTTTCCTAGTCTTGTGGTGATGGCAAATTTACTTGTGTTCAAATCCTGAACTACTTTGTTGCCCACTTGGGGAACCACTCCACTGCAACTCTTCCAACTGTGTAAGCACCTTCTATAATCCCCGTAAGCCTATCACGCCAAACTTTAGCTTCTGTGATTAGTATTGTTTGCGTGTTACTCTCATTCTGGGTTTATAATTTGACAAGAAATGATGTGGCAGTCCCTTCTGTGTGCTGTGATACCATTAATGAATAAAGAAACTGCTTTGTACCTATAGCAAGGCAGAATTTAGGTAGGCAGGAAAAGCTAGGTTGAATGCTAGGAGGAAGAAGGGTAGAGTCAGAGATGCTATGAAGCCACCACCAGAATCAGACATGCCAAAACAGGTAAGCCACTGCCACATGGTGATACACAGATTACTAGAAATGGGATAAATTAAGATGTAAGAATTAGCCAATAAGAAGCTAGAGCTAATGGGCCAAGCAGTGATTTAAATAATACAGTTTCTGTGTGATTATTTCAGGTGTAAGCTAGCAGGGTGGCCAGGAAGAACAAGCAACCTCTCCCTCAATAATGAAATACCTTGAAAAATAACGTGTCTGAGCTGAATATCCATCGTTAGTAAATCCATCAAAGATTAGGTTGTTATAACTTTCTTTCATGGACATCCACTAATGCATACTTATGAATAAATGAACTGCAATTAGCTTTTACCACACAGGTCAATATCCCAAACCTTATTCTGAGCTGAAGAAACCAGGCTTAAAATAACTTTTCTCCCCTGGCCCCTTTTATATAAACTTTAAGAGCCCACGGTCTGGGTGTCTGTGGCAGTCCCAGTGACCCAGTTCTTGCAGCTGTCCCTCAGGCTGTATGGGCAAGTGTTGATGTGGGAGGAGGGTTCACAGCCATTTCCATCCTTTGAAGAAGCGGAGTGAGAAAAAGGAGAAGAGGTGGAGCTTATCCACCAAAAGTGAGAGAATACAGTTGCTGTAAACTCCAGTCCTCTGGGAAAAACAGCTGTCCTCTTCACTGGAGGCAGAAGACTAACCAATGATGTCTATTGACTTTTGATTTTCCCACAGAGAAAGAGGGAGTGGGAAGGGCACTAGCCTCTCACTTGAGAGTGTATCTGCTCCTAGAAGCCATTTGAATGTAATTCTGCTCTATTTTCTTACTTCACTTAATCTCTGAAGGTCCTAGAGTATGCACGTTTGGAAAGGTTAACAGAAGGGCAGAAATCAGTCTATGAGGCTTTGCTGGGTCAAATGCAGCTGCTTTGGAGTCCTCCACATTCCTGTTTATAGCTCCCCACACATACCCTGTAGGTAAGACCCTTAAACTCATTGGATCTTTAGAGTGCACTTGGCCACTCAGATCCTAGTTTGATTTGGTGCTGGTGCCTTATAAGGAGAGATAAGCGTTGTTAAAATCCTCCTGGTGAAGGAAAGCTCACATACTCATCCCCCCCTCCCAGGACTAAGCCCCTGTTTCTTTTTGTGTCCTGTATATGTAAAAATATTGATGCTTCTGCCTGGTGGTTGTGGCACACACCTTTAATCCCAGTACTTGGGAAGCAGAGGCAGGTGATTCTATGTGAGTTCAAGGCTAACCTGGTCTACAGAGTGAGTTTCAGGTCAGCCAAGGCTACACAGAGAAACCCTATCTTAAATAGATAAATAAATAAATAAATAAATACCTGGATCAATAAATCAATGCATACAGATGCTTCTTGTTGGTGCAGGGTGAACCATTTTCTGCCTGATAGCTGCCAGCAGCACAAAGAATTATACGAGTAATAAAAGATGTCTAAGCTCCCGAGAGTCCTCTAGACTATTCTTTGGTGTCTCCAAAGAATATTTGACGTATTGGGTTTTCAGAACACCAGGAAAGTAATCCATGGAACTAGCCATGGGGATACTGGTTGCCTTTTCAAGAAGCGGGAGGAAGGGCTAGGGTGTGACTGGAGGGGATTCTGCGGCAGCCATCTTCCAGCTGTTATGAAATGTCTCACAAAATCTAAATACTAATACTGAGTGCCATAAAAGCTACTCAGAATAGCAACATTTAAGTTTTCCATGTGATGAAATACCTTCATGTATCTTTACAGATAGTCTTGATTTATTTTTCAATTTAGTAGTGCATTAAGCCATACAAGAGAATTTTGAAATATATTGGATGTAGGAATCTCCAAGATTGATCAACCAAATAGGCTAAATTTTTTTTGAGTTACAACTATTTCTGTGGAATCTCCCCAAAATATCTCCCACTTAAGAAATTATTTGCATTTTATTTTCAATATGTCACGACTGCAGTTTCCTTTGCCTCTGTTCCTCCCAGTCCACCTCTCAGTTCAGCTCTCCCCCAGGTCCTCTCCTCCTTCATTTCCTTTCAGAAAAGAGCCTCTCCCAAGGATATCCACTAACACAACCTAACAGGAAACAATAGGACTAGCACAAAGCCTCACGTCAAGGCTGGGCGAGGAAATCCTCTAGGAGAAAAAGGGTCCTAAGAGCATATGGAAGAGTCAGAGACACCCTCAACTCCCACAAAAACACAAAGCTAACAACCATAGCATATATGCAGAGGACATGGTGCAGACCCATGCAGGCTCCATGATTGCCACTTTAGTCTCCGTGAGCCCCTAGGAGCCCTGGCTTTGGGGGTATAGTGATAAGCATAACTGCCTTCTGAGACAGCTTTGTTTCTAAGTCAAAAAAACAAAACAAACCAAACCAAACAAACAAAAAGCTTCTCAAGAACAAAGACAGAGGTGTAGTGGCAAACTGTGTGTGCGGAAAGCAACTTTGATATTTTTTCCCCTTCTTCAGCTTGTTTTTTTTGCCATGTGCTAGAAAACCCATAAAGACTGAGACCAACTGTGTCAACGGTTGGTCCCCGCCATGTGAGGAAGGAGGTGAAGATCACGATAGTGCAGATTCTCTGGCACCAAGAACTTTGGCTTTTGATGAATTAGTTTAGAAAAATCTGAACTGTGGAACAGAGTGTCACATTAACCTAGGATCAGCTACAAACATGCGACATGTTTATCGAGAGCATGTTTATCAGATATCAGCTTTTGCTGCTTTAAAAAAAAGCAAATGCTTGGCATAAAATTATTTTTAGGATACATAAAGGTGTAAAGTAAACATAACTGGTAGTTCCACTGAAGGAGCAGCTCAACCGTTTGTGGCATTTTCTTTAGTTTTATATGTAAAAGGGGTATGTGTGTTCTCCAGTGCAATGAAAGTCAAGAGTCTGTCTTCAGCTTTAGATCTGGCTTATTCTTCTCGGACTGGAGAGTGACAGAGATTCACGTGACATCCATTAGGATGAAAATGACTAAGCATCTGTGGTTTTGACTCAGACTGACTCCTTGAGTCTAAATGAGTCTTCCTTGTCTGCCTCATCTCAAACCACATTTTGCGATACCGCTTTCTTTATTTCATCTCCCACGATGCAGTAATCCTACACTTGCCTCCTGAACCTCACAGATTAGTTCTTTGTTTCATTAAACAAACTCCTCAAAACCTACTTTGATCTAAATGCTTTCCTAAATCCTTGAAGTGATTGTAAATTTTGCTGAAGATTTTAAAACTTGCCACATCATTACATAAAATCAGTCTCCCTTCTGGTATTCGTAGTGTAAACATTCACTGGCTTTATTTCATGTTCATTTTCATTTGTGTGTTTTTAAGTGTTTGGTTTTTCAGCATTGGCAAAGATTGGTCTCTAAATCATAAAATCATAAATTGGGGGAGATTTGTACTCCAATTAAACTACTAATCTGAAATGGTGGTGGTGGTGGTGTATGTGTAAATATATATTTGTAAATGCCCAGAACTTTTTAATTTCATTCAACACTTTCCCTCAAATGTTATGCTTGGACTCAAATGCATTCTGAGGCTTCTCTTTTCCACACCTAAGGTGTAGGAATCTGAATCTAGTGCAAGGCATAAAACTGGGAGCTTTATTTGACATACAAAAGGAAAAATTTCACTTGATCTTTCAGAAATTTGAGGCTATTGACTGTTCCATCCTAGTACGATGGAACTAAATAATGGCTCAGACCCTGTGGCTAAATCACTGTTTTGCTAAGTATTGGTTGAAGTTGTGGAATGGATTTATTGAATATCCCTCAATGGAAACATTAAAATATGCTAAACTTGGGCTTGTAAGACAGACCCTAAGATGTAGTGGCTGCCTTCAAGCAGTTTACAAGGTGTAAGCTTTATCTAGAAGGACGATATGTATGTCATTTACAAGTGAAAGACATCCCTAGGGTGCAATGATTGGCTTCCCATTAAATACAAAAAATCAAAAGTAAAGTCATTTTTTTTAAAGATATTCAAAGGAATAATGAAGAAAGTTAATTTCACTAGCAGAGAAACTAAAAGCAAACAAGATATCTCTCTCCCTCCTTCCTTTCCTTTCTTCCTTCTTATTTTCTTTCTGCTTTAACCTAGCCCTTTCCTTAGTGATGCTAAATTGTAGAAAGATTGAAGGTAGCCAGTACTGTCAAGAGTGTGGAGCAACAAACACTCAGAATATCATGGGTGCCAGACTTTGAAACATTTCAGGAAAGCAGACTGGAAACATCATTAATAATGTGAAAATGTTCAAAGTAACCATTGCCTCTGTCCTACTCCTGGAATTCAAAGAAATAGAAGGACAAGAACAAAAGGACACATAGATGTTCATTCTATGCAATGCTATTATGACATTCTAGCAAATGGTAGCATGTTATATGTGTACCAATTGGTAAATATCTAAACACATTGTGACAGGACTTCAGAGCGGAATTTTACGTCAGTATTAGACATACATGTAATTTTGTGTTAAAAAGGTAAAGAATAAGATGTATAACAAATAGAAGCATACTCATCAGGTGAGGGTACAGTGAGGAAAGTTGGAGGGAGATTGCTAGAGACCCCCAAATAACTTGCTAACTGTTCATCCAAACAGTAGTCATTGAAACTTTTAATGCTTCCCACGCTGTGCTAGACCCCAGCAAAACACAGATGTGTTAGATGGTGTTGCTGACCTCCAAACAGAAGAGTGGCAGTTGTGTTTGGATGGAGGCAAACACAAAGAAAGCATAGGAACAACACAGAAGAGTATACAGTTGCATGCCAAAATATACGGTACGTGTTCCAGGCATGAAGGAAATTGGGAGCTGGTCCTGAAGAGTGGAGGTAGGTGGCAGGGCAGCTTGTGGACACAAAGAATTTGAGTTGTGTCCTTTGAGAACTCTCAGTTCTTGATTTCTCTTTCATTGTCCTCCCTAAGCCTTCACTGATGTGTATCTGTGTTATTTGCTATCAGTCATTCTTCTTTTTGTTAGTTTGTGTTTGCTTAGTATTTTGAATTCTGAACAAATTAATTATCAAGAGTTCTTCTGAGCAAGATCCCCGTGTTAGCATCAGATGGATTTTAGGTAGCTACTAAAACTCAGTCTGTTTCCATCTTTAAGAACATGGTAAACATAGCTAGTCTCAAAAAACTTAATCCTCTTGACTTTGTTGGAGTGGGAACCCAGGAATGATTCCCTGAGGCTTAGTCTTTCTTCCCAGAATGAGGGGGGGCCGTGGCCAAGGAGGTGGAGTTTTGTTACTTGACAGCTACTGAGTAGAACCATTGCACAGATCCATCCCCAAGTAATCTGTACAGTGTGAGAAGCCAAGCTGCAAACGCATCTGGATACTGGCACAGGTTGGCATTAGTGTTAATCACATGGGCATCTACATACATTCATTTACATGCACACTCGCAACTGCAAAGATGCAGCCTCAAACTTAATGAAAAATAGAAAGCAACCAAAAGTGTGCTAGTATTTCCCCTGACTTCAGCATGATCTACCACGTTGACAAAATCTCATACATCTCCTGCCATAGAAAATTCTATGGCACAAAACCATTTTACGCAGCAATATAGGTACTTAAAATATTCAGCAACTTTCATCATGTTTTGCCTCTTGGTACATGAGATTTTTATGTATTTAATAGTTACATATGTTATATATTTTAAGCAGTATTGTTTTCTAATGGCCCCCAACAGTACATTTTTCTAAAATTCTAACATCTGTGTTTTGTTCTTGCAGTTTAGAATGATAATCTTAGATTGAACACATCTAGACACAGAAGGAAGGTTGACGGGAATTTCCTAAAGGTGGCTGAACCCAGTGCTGAGGCATCAGAAGTTCTCATGTCTTGGTGACAGAAATATCTCCTTCCTTTTTTGGGGGGGGCAGTCCTGGTAGGCATCAGGAGGTTCCTGCTGTGGCCAAGGTTGCAGCAGGTACACAGAAATGCAGAGGGGAGAACTATGGGGGTCATTTATTATTTATTTATAAACTTGTGCCACATCATGTAAAATTAACACCTTTAATGGGCTTCTGACTCAGTTGCTTAAAGGACCTCCTTTGAACAGCCAAGACCACCCATGGGTTTCTAGAACCATGGCTGTGATTGCTCTGAGCTCTGGGGAGTCTACCTGTCACCAGAATCTTTGAATTCAGCAGGTCAGAAAGAGGTCTGCCCCATGAGAGAGACCAGTCAGGAAGCAGAGTCTATGGGCATTTGTGCTTTAAGAGATGAGTGATTACTTAGGAGAGTAAGTTCCTTTCTCTCTCTGGTTAATGAAGAGATTTACTCCAACATTCATTCATTATAAATTGGGGGATGGCTTCTCCCATGTGTCAGCGTCCAGAGGGTCTCCTTCCTGTAAGAGTTCATAAATAATCAATGTTTACAATGAAAAGGTTTTGTAAGCATTAGCTTTTCCTGTCATAAAAATTCCCTTATGCTTCTAAAGGAAGACCAATGCAGTTTGCAGACAGAGATTCTGGAACCAAAATAGCTTTTGGTATGGAAAGTAGATGTGCTAGGGAATTTAGGAGAAAAATCTCCTTTTCCACACACCATTGGCCCTCGCTTTCAAAGTAAAATATTGCTCGAACACTAGTGATAATCTAGTAAATAGAGAAAAACATTGTTAATCAACAAACGTTTGTAAGCTCCCTAGGTACTAAGTATTGTGTTTAATACAGGCTCCAGCAGAACTCATAGTTTAATAGAGAGAAGCAAGTGACAGATCATTGAAATCCAGTTTGAAGTGTCACAGTAGGGGTGAAAGCAGGGTGCTGAAGAGGTTAGGGGAAGGAAGGACAGGGATTTATAGAGGACCATGGGACAGGCTGCTTTGAGAACAGGTGTTTCCCTATACAGAGAGGTTGTTTTCAATAAGCAACCAGAGCACAGGATGTGTGTGTGTGTGTGTGTGTGTGTGTGTGTGTATGTGTGTAATAGCTTGGTCTGAATGCCTACCAGGTTCCACCTACAGTGTCAAGCGCTGGGCACTGTGTTGTGCTTTTGATATAGTATCCAGTTCAACTCCTACAACAGAATAACATAATTGGTTTTTTTACTCATGAGAGAACAGAGGAGGCACCAATCATTGACCAGCTTGCCAGAAATGAGAATCTGAAGGTTGATCTGCTCTCCTCGTATGCCCTTGTTATGACTCTATTCATTCTTGAATGCCTGTTCCAGAGCAGAGGAAGCCTGAGCTCCTGGGAGCTGGGTGGCATACAGCAAGGCAATGAGGTGAGGAAGAAGAGTTCAGGAGAATGGATGGGGAAGAGCTCTGACTGCTGTGAGAAGCATTAGCTTCATTCTATATTTTGGGGATCATGGGAAGCCACCCATCAAATAGTTTTGATGGTGGGATGGTTGGGGACAGAAATGCAGAAAGGGAGAGAGAAAAGTTTCTTGTGTTCCTGTTGTTTTGTCTTAGAAGGATATCTATGAAGACAAGTGGGGATTGACCTTTGGGATAGGTTCGTAAGAGCGGTGGGGAGGATAAAATGGGAAGGCAGCCTGCTATGAGGTATAATACAGCTTCAAACATTGGCCTTCCAGTAATGGTGCTATAAGAAATAACCATTCTGGGATTTATAGACTTTGGAGGTACAGAGACCTGAAAATTGTTAACTGTGATGTCTTAGGTGAATTCTTGAACATCACATCTGCCTCCACTATTACACATAGTAACAGTGTTTTCTTCATCATGAAACTGTGGGGGTTGACAAGATATTCCATGCAAAGTCTTTGTCCAGTTCTTGACTCACTCTACTTTTCTAGTGACTGACGGTCATTGGTCTACGAGCATCTTTCAGGAAAGCCATTCTATCAGGCTGTTCATCGAGTTGCCCTGAGTCAGGGTACACTGATCACTCACTGATGGGTTTGGTGGAGAGGCTGGTAGAGCAAGAGTGTGGGAGAGCAGCAGAGATCTAGGACATTCCCAGAGGAACAGCTGCATCTAGGAAAAGTGGAATTAAGTCTAGAGCAGGACAGGGAAGAGGAAACCAAAGAAAAGAATGAGGTGCTTCAGGAGAATGTCGGTAAACTCAGAGATATGTATCTCCACTAGGATGGTTTTACCCTTGTTTCAGTTAACAGCAAGGGTTTGTTTTTGCTGTCTTCCTTCCATTCACCGTGATGACCTATGGTGGGTGTTCTTTTTAAATCTTGAACAAATTATATAGGTCAAGGGCTACAAGAATGTAGCAAAACATGTGGGCATGGTCTGGATTTGGAGACACAGCAAAGAGACTTCATTAAGTGCTTGACTCTGCTCCAGGTGTCTGGCAGGGCTGAAGACTGGGCTCCTTTATTTTACTAAGATGCATGCCCTGCTGAAGCTCTGAAAACGCTTGATGTTCTGTTGTCCTTTTAAGGATTGCCACCATAACAGATTCAAATTTTTACTTAGAATTATTTATTGTCATGGGTTATGGACATCAGTGATGCTCTGTGGATTGTCCAACGTGCTATCATCTTAGAGTCACACAGACCTAGGTCAGAATCTTCATCTCCTGTCAACAGCCACATGGCCTTGGGAGATTATTTCCCTGCCCTGGTACCTAGCCTCCTCATCTGCCAGCAGCCGTTCAATAATAAAGATACATCGGACCTGCAGGACAATCATGGGCAAAAAGAAAAAGAAAAGAAGCACAGATAAGAATGCAAATGACAGAAAGAACTTCCACAGGACTTAGTACAAACATTTGCCAACTATTTATATTGTTCCTATTCATGTCCATGCTGGTTAGCTTTTGTAACTCGACAAAAGGTAGGATCATCTGGGAAGGGGGCTCATCAACCGAGGAACTCACTGCCTCCATCAGTTATCCTGCAGGCAAGTCCATGGACCAATTTCTTCATTAATGATTGATGGGGGAGATCCCAGGCCATGGTCTGCAGTGACAGTTCTGGGCAAGAGGTCCTGGATTGTATAATAAAAGTAGCCAAGCAAGCCATAGAGAGCAAGCCAGTAGACAGTGTTCCCCAATGATCTCTGCTGTAGTTTCTGCCCTTGCTTCCTTCATTGATGTGTTATCAAGTTTAAGTGGAGAGAAATCCTTTCCTATCCAAGTTACTTTTGGTTATGATATTTATCACAGCAATAGAAACCATATTAAGACAATATCATAACCACTTACGATGCCTAGAGTTTGTGTATTTAGTAAGCACAGTACTGAGCTCACGTGCTTTGAGGGAGTGGACAGTTATTTTCTTGCCCAGCGCAAGGCCTGGCACTTGCTGAATAAATGGGTGAGTGGGTACATCTTCGGCGGGAGGGAGGGAGGTTGATTGTAGTCAATTTACCCTTTCTAGCTTATGGTAGAAATGGCCACTCTCATCAAGAAGGCGGGAAGCCATCAAATAGTACATCAGTCAATATCACTTTTGCTTTATCATGTTGCAAGGAGGATCTTAGGTAAAAACAGACTAACTAATACTAACTAATAATCTAAAAACAGTTGGGTCAGTACAGGCTGTGGCCGTGAGCATAGGATTCACACTATTTCAGGTCCAGAGTGTAAGACACTGGGCTACTTACTCTCCCAAGAACGCTGTACTCTCTGTCTCAGAACTAATCCTGGATTTGCCGTTAGCTCTGTGTTCAAGGCTTTCTTTCTGTTTGTCACATGGCAAACACAGCCGGTCCTCCATGGAAATTCTGCCCATCTCACAAAACCGGGTTAGTCTCTATCTTAGTGTCGCTTGGCACGCTTTGCACATCCCCCAACCTGAACTCCTAAGACATGTTCATTGCTGCCCTTTGATCATCTGTGTCCTCAGCAGGGTGAGGATTCTGCCTGGTCCACTCTGTATATTTTCCCAAGGAATTGTTGGTCATTGATGTTTCTGAAAATGTTTCTGAGGTAACTGATATGTGAGAACAAGGAATTCACACAGTCTGGGAACAGAGAGCAAACACAGGCCTGCAAAAGCCTGGCTTCTCTGGGGCTTCTGAATGGTAGTTAGGTTTCTAAGAAGTCTTTTCTTATTCGTAAAAGCTAGAAAATTGCTAGCCATGGACTTTTCTAGAAGCAAAAGAGGAAAACTTATGGTTGGCCTTAAAGATCCTAAATGGTCCTAAAACGTTTCTTGAAAGAACATGATTAAGGGGGACTGGTCAGTCAATTCATTTCACCAGAATGGGTGTTTCTGTCCTTTAGGTCTGTGTTTTACCTGACAGGATTCTGGCCATGCCTGAGTGTAATGTCCTGCATGGGGTGTGTGTCATACAGCTGAAGCGACCAATGACTGAAGGGAAAGTAAGGGAAGATCAGGGAAAGAGAACTGGAGGAGCTGACTTCACTAGCATTCAGACTGGTGTGTTCCATGCAGGCCATGATGGCAGTCTCTGTTGCTCAGGCTATCCCACCATGTTGCTGCTGATGTGCGAAGTCACGTACCTCTTAGTGTCCTTCCAGGCTCAGGTTTCCCACCGAAAAGCAGGGATACACAGAAGCCAGAGCTGTGGGGGTTCGTATGGTACAGGACTCTCATTCCCATGTCAACCTTGGTTAGTCCGAATTAGAGAATTTGCTCTAAACCATACTGCTACCTGATTGGCAAAGACATCTTTGATGGAAGGGTCATGTGGGATAAAGGATAACCAATGTCTCTATCAAAGTGCTGTAGACAGTACTGGAAAGAGAATAGGAATAGGGATTGGCCCCAAAGTTTGAGAATCTGCTCAGAATTCTCCCTTTAAAACTTTGCAATGGGTAGAAATGACATTGGAAACATTCCTAAGAAAGGAGCCACGTAGCTTAAGATATTCATGTTCCAGGGTAGCTAAAGTGGCCTTGTCAAATTTCATTCTCTTCAAAGATCTTAAAAGATTATAGCATAAATCCATAATCCCTTTCTGATGACAATTGAACCCAGTCCAAGCTTCCAATCTATGAGCAAATAAACAGGTGATGTTCCAAGTCACTCAATTTTCTGGTATCATGTTATACAACAGTGGTTAACGTTGGTTCGGTCACTTTCTGTGCCCTGTGGAGGATAACACTTGGGAGTCATACTCATTCAAAAGTTTCCTAAATGAATAATAAAATTAATGAACAATAAATGAATGAATGAAGTAGTATCATCGCGCACGCGGGTGTGGTTTTTGTGTGTGTGTGAATTAGATTTTAGGTTTTGGAAAGACCGTCTTTCTCCTTGGGATCTTGTTTCCTCCTGTAGTGGTACACCACCTGACGTATTTATTACTCTAACCGCAGCTGTTGTGCTGAACTTCAGATGTTCGTTTGTGAGTTTCATTAGAGTACGGGCAATTTGAGGGTCAGTACTGACTAATAATTATCTCTGTATCTTTAGTGCTTATATACGGATCTTTCCAAAAGATGCATCCGTTGGGTTCTTTAGAAATCTAGTTTTCATTTTTAGAAACAGGATAGCTGGCAGACTGTACTTTGTAGTGATTTGAAATCCTGGATGAAAACCAAAAGGTTCTGAACTTAAAAAAATAAAGTCTATGTTCAACATCATTTCAGCCATCAGTTTGGAATATGGGACTAGAGTGAGGAAGAATAAATGTTATTTACTTATCTCAGGGCTGAGAACCTTGGGTTTTAAACATCCGCCAAGTTTCCTGCATTAGCACCTGAGAAATTGCAACAAGAAAAACCTATAGGAGATAATTGAAATCACCAAATGTCCCAGTTTTCCAAGTTAGAAAGTGAGTGATAATTGGAGAGCTAAGTGTTGCTTAGTGATGGGCTGCCTGAGTCCGCAGACCCCGCACAGAGGAAGGTCTACGTGTACTCAGTGGAGCCATGTGTGAGAACGCAGACCCTGAACAGAGAGATTCTGAAACCAAGGCTGCCGTGACTTCTCACGTTGGCTCGGAAACTTTACCCTTCTTTTTAACCAAGGCTAAAAACAGTTTTTGTTTTCTTTTGCAAATGCCAGTTTTCTTTTCTAATAAAGAACTTCAAATGATTGTGGAGTTTGTGTCTTAGGACTGGTTGCAAACATTTTAAAAGAGTTTATTCAACAAGGTTGTTTGTTTCAACAATAGCTCACTTAGAACAAATCACTGAAGATGACCCCTCATGCAAATGGAATATTTACATTCTAAGATCTGAATCTGACAACACTAACCCCTGTATTTGGATTTCTTAAACAACTGAAACATATTTATCACTGGGTTTTAATGTACTTTCCCCCTGACTTGAAGTCACTATGATTAAAAGTTCACAGCCTTGGTTACGTTATATAATTTGAGAAATAACCAACAATGTCCCTAGTGATTAAATATTCAAGTTTGCAATTATTTTGTAACTTTTGTTCTGCTCTTCGCTCACTCTAAAAATTATCATAAAATTTTGAAAGATGTCCTCAGTGTAGAATATGTCCATAAAATATTAAATATTCAATTTTCCTCTATCATGGCTTGAAAAATTCATAATTACATGATGATCCACATAATAACTCATTCTGAAAAGTCATATATGGCACTCCCTCTGTGACTGAGTTAATAATTTACTGCTGTGTGGGATTTTCACTCTGCACTGTTAGTCTTGGGAACATTTATTAAGCAAATGTTCATTTGCAAAGATCAGGATGTGAATGAAGAGGGTGAGAATTTAATGAGGAGTGACAGACAGGTGAACTGATCCCATATAGAACTTTAGTACAGAGGAAAGCAGAGAGCTTTATCTTCTGTTGCCTCGATAGACACCTGAAATGAAATATAAAGGACAGAGGGCAGGGGGAAATGATGCTCTCCTGCAGGCCCAGCAGAGGGATAAATCAAAGGACGGGAGGGATATAGTTCAGGCCATTTGAAAGGATGCCAGTGAATATGTTACTTTGGGCTCGTATAGCAGGCAGGATAGGGACTTTTTAATTTTAAAGTCCCCAAACGCTGCCAGAGAGAATCGTTTCTGTTTTCTTCTTTCCCTTTGTTATTACATATTTTCACTGGCAGTAGCTTGAGTGCTGAAAGCATGCAACTGAATATCAAACAGGCAGAAAAAGAGTTCAGTGGGCCTGGTTATAGTGCAGGCTCAGAGATGCTCACAGAGACTGAGATCACTGAGCAACATGCAAACCTTAGGAATGAATAACCACAGCTCTATCATTTGGGTCATTTCTCTGGAGATGTTTGCAACCTAAGTGAGGCAGTTTTGATTTATTGGGCAAGAAATTCCATCATATTAGTAACCTGTGACTCCACATGTTCATTTTATTTTGGACAAATTTGTTTTGATTTGTTTTGTTTGAGACACGGTTTCTCCATGTAGCTCAGATTCACCTTAAACTCTTTCTCTGTTTTCTGAGTGCTGGGGTTATAGGCATTAACCACCATTCCTGGCTTACCCACACCTTGGAGCCTGCACTAGTGATAGTTTGCCAGAGAGGCCTGCATACATGACCTCTAGATCACATGTCCTGTGGTCTCATTCTACTATTAGCTTCTGACTGACACGTGCTAAGGCTCGACAACGTTAGTAGCTAGCATTTGAGTCATCTCAAATTGCTTTTGCAATATGGTGAAGATGAATAAATGCACAAATAAACAAAGACAAAATGGAATTTCAGTAGGAGGAGCCACACTGCCAGCAGCAGAGTCTAAATTCGAACTTGTCCTTGCAGAAACCTACACTTCATCCATGATCAGTTTGTCTGTAATTCCTTTCAACCAAGCCATCAACCCGAGGAGCTCAGTGACAGAGACAGGAAAAGAATTTATGGCCAAGTTCTTTACATCATAATAAGTCAATTTCCTCATCAAAAATATTAGCTACCAAGGTCTAAATGAGGTCATTTTCAAATGCCAGGCATAAATATGGTGATCCCTTGTATATACCAAGTAATTCTTCTGGCTATAAATTTTAACATGATATGGGGCAAAAATTTTAATAATAGCATTGAAAAGGCCCAAATTGTAACCCTATTAAAAAGGTAGTGAATATGATAATAACATTAACAGGAGCTGTTGGACAAACATTTTTCTTCAGTTATCAAATACAGAAGTTCATCTTCAATATGTGTGCTGGCATGGTAATGCTAAAGGCATGAATATTTATATATAAAATGCACACTCCACAATAGACCATTAAAAGCTGCCAACAATATAAAAATATATATTTTGTAAATGCAATGAAAATATTTTGTAGGGTATGTAAACTGGATACTCCACCGAGTTGCTCAAAAATTATTTGCTTAAAGGGTAAATACACCTTGTACATCATAATGAAAGTCTTATAGGTAGGGGTGGAGATTAACACTTCAGGCTGTCTACAGAATATTAATAAAATTCAATATATTTTCTAAAAGGTATAATTTATATTTTGTGGAAATGAGAGCCTTTTCTAATAAAATTCTTCTGTCCTTCATTCTGTTCATATAATTTTGCTATAAATCATCCTGTAGGAATTTTTTTCTCCTAAATATTCATCTCGGGGAGAGCCCATTTAAATAAGCCCTCTTAGCAAGATCTTTCAGAATTAAAATTACACCACAAGCAATACTTCATCCAATATGTTTCCATCTATAGAATTTTCTTATGCCTAAAATAATATTTTTTTGAATTACATTATGTGGAGGTGTGGATTCGTGGTGACTTTGAAGGAAAGATGCAGCACATTAACCATCAACAAGTTACCATTTGTCTTTTTAATTGCACTGTCTTTGAGCCCACACCACAGCTCCTTCCCACCCCCATCTACATATATTGCATGGAAAACCTAAGGGCATGATTCTCTGTTTCGGCACAAAGAATGAAAAGGAAGGAAAAGGCTTCAGGATATACTGGTTTCCTGTAAACCAGAACATTATGGTCTTTCATGCTCATTTGTAGCTAATTTTATTTCTCTCTGCCTGGTTGCCAGAGAAAATGCTTTTATTTAGCTCCTGATAGGAATATAATAAGTAATGTGAATCCTTAGGATTTGACATACAGTATGGTGAGTAGACAGACATATCGGGCATTCACACATATATGTATGTATTTGAACACAGTGCATACATGCGCTATTGGTGTGTGGTCTGTTACACTGGTGTGCTTCTAAAGGTCAAATTGATGCTAACGAGTTTGGAGAGGAATTGTGATGGTGAAATTAGCAACAGAGAACTGAATGATCCATGAGCCAAACTCACGGTATAATGAACATTGTAGAGATTCACATTTCCAGACGACCTGGGAATAATCCAAAACTCTCCACCTGCAGGATTTCCAGACTCAGGACTTCTCAGAGAAGGTGGAGTCAACATGATGGCAAGTTACTGGCAAGCACAGCCAGGGTAGATGGAAGAGGAACTTATCAGACAGTGCTGGTCTCCACTCTCCCCCAGTTCCGCACACTCTTCTTTATATTTGGAAACTAGATTTGGGGTAGAAGTAAGGGAAGCATTTGTTTTCTGAGAGCTGAACCAACCAAGACGAAATGTAAGTTAACATTCCTATGGTCAGAATGTTTCTGTGTGTCACCTCAGTATATGTATGCTGAATTCCTAACTTCTAAATTGAAAACATAAATAGCCAGAGTATTTTGGATGTTAGTTATTCACCCACAGGACAAACCTCATGAATGAAACCAGTGTCATTGTTTTTGTTTTCTAAAGGTGAGAGAAAAACTCTGATGCTCTTTCTTCATTTGCAGGTTCAAATGAAAAGTCAGCCATCTGGGAACCAGGAAGTTGGACTCACCAGACATCATACCTACCAGCACTTTGATCTTGGGCCAGAACTGAGAAGAATAAACTTCTGTTGTCTATATGTCATCCATTATTTTATTAGAGCATGCAGAATAGACTAAGGACAACTGCCTTCCATATAAACATTGCTTGTGATCTCTAATAGACTCCAGGGATGTAGGTTTCCATAAATGTTTTTTTCCCTCATCAATATCTCAGGTCTTCTAGTAAGAGCTGGATTTGAGACACAAACATTTCCAGCAGGCCTGCTCTGGTGCTGAGCATATCTGCACAATCACCACTATCTCCTATAAGGATATGATATTATTCTTGTTCATAAATCCCTACTTATGGCTAATGTAGCTGATAAGCTAAGCAAATGAAAATGTTTGCGCTCAGGAAGTCTTTACTCAACAACATTTTTTTGAGATAAGGGCTAACTCCTTAATTGCCATTAATTTGTACTCAATTAAATAGTAGGCACTAGAAAATATATTAATCAGTGAAGGAAGAAGAAGTACCGAGAGGCTGGAGATCTCTAGGGAGCTTCATCTAAAGCAGATAAGCTCTAACGTAAGTAGCAACAAACAGCTAGTTGGCTCTGAATACATAAAAGGGTTGTGTTGATAAAATCCAGTGTCAGAAAATAGCCTTGAAGTTCTAAAGATTTTGTGGAGATGTTAGCACTCCTCATTTTATTGAGTTCTCTAGTTTTAGATGGCATAAGAAAAGCCAGTGTGTGAAGGAGTAAGTCATAAATAATCCCACACCAGTTGGGATTTAAAGAGGTATTTATTTTAAGGGTAAAACTTACNGTGGAAGGAGCTCCCGCAACAAGTGTGCCAGCTATATCAGAAGACAGACTGCATCTCCACATATGTGGCATGAGAGACATCTGCCAGTAGGGTTCAGGCCAGCATGCATCTCTCCCTTTTTAATAACTTCATTTTAATCTCCTCTCTCTCCTCTCTCTCTCTCTCTCTTTCTCTCTCTCTCTCTCTCTCTCTCTCTCTCTCTCTCTCTCTCTGGAGGGGTATGGGTGTGGTGTGCAGGTACCGTCAGTAATGTGTAGAGATCAGAGGACAACCTGTAGGATTCAGTTTTCCTCTTCTACAGTGTTGATCCCAGAGATGGAACCCAGGTTGTCAAGTGCCTTTGCCTACTGTGTGATCCTGTCAGCCCCTCTCCTTGGGGACTACATGTCACTTAAGGTTTCAAATTTATACCATTTTAAGACATAATCTTTCCTTAGTATAGCACTGTTGATTTGCGGGGTTCCTCAAATTTAAAAAAATAAAGAGCCTGGTGATGTAGGAGGGTCATCTGTCTATGTGTTACTTTCATTGGTTAATA